>JAIUZE010070466.1:0-39987 GCA_022085475.1 Heliosperma pusillum
TTGACTGATGACCCGTCGCGGGACTCGGGTCGGGGGATTTGTCTTCAGGTAAGGTTTTATTTTAATGAATGAATGAATGAGCCTTAGTAGATATGAGGCGATATGATATTTGAATATGATTTATATGCAATTAGTCACATGATAGGAAGTTTTCCCGTGACTGTTTGATTATATGGTTGGTGTCGTGTTGACTAAGTACCCATAGAGAAATATGAGTATATGGCGTCTTGACCATTCTAATTCTAAATGAGTATCTTGGACCATGACATTGATAGGCACGTACTATCTTTAACGAGCATACGGAGTTTACCGCTTGATAGCTTTTGTGTCACGGCCTGGGGGGCTTATCTCCAAGTCGGGGCATGGCATCCTAAGAGTTCCGCTTTGGGAAGGGAGCCAGCTTAAGTACTAGCCCTCTCTGCTTAGGGGGTCGCCTAGTAGAGTTTCTCATAGACGGTTATGTCATGGGACGGGGAATGGAATAGCTGTTGTCGCTAGGTCTGATCAGTCTAGGACTAGGATGTTTTCCTACCTTGTGGTATAGCCGCGAGTTACAGAAAGTAAGTCTATTGACTGTGATAAGAAACTTATATGCTGTTTGTAGAAGTACATGTCTTTCATTTTGTATGATTCTATGAGTTTTAGAAGGTGAGATGCAAGCCGGCTAAGATTGATAGAGTTTTGATTCCCGATTGTTAACTGATTCACATGATTACGTGTTGATTAGGGTTTGAGTGTATCAGGGCCATGTTACATGGTAACCGCTGAGCCAGCATACCAGCTTCCCTACCTCGTGTTATATTTTATTATCGGATTCACCTGATAGCTTTCATATGATAGGTTATATGTTAGTTTATTGTTTCATAACATGAAAACATATCATATATGTTAAGGTTTTGTATTTTCTATATACATTGCTTTTATGTTATTCATGTTTAATTAAACTTGACATTTCGTGGCTGGGAGAACTCGGAGTTACTCCCCACTGACTGTGGCTTCCGTGTTTATATTTAATGCGGTCGAACAGGTGGTGTTGCATATTTGGGGTACATGGCCGAGCTAGCGAGCGAAGTATTTACCTTGGACCTATATTCGGTTCATAGTTTGTATATTATTGTACACACTTTTATTTCCGTATTTATACGGGAGATATGTCTTCCGTCTTGTATATTTCTTTTGTAGAATATTATTTCCGTTTTGTAATGACCTCTTTTATTTATGACACCTTCGTATGTATTTTCATCTTACATTTATGTATTTAAATATTTTTTTTTCTTTCCGCAAATTTGAGGGTGTCACAATTAGTTATCCTTTCGTATACCTCAAGATCATCTTCTTCAAAATTATTATCTTCCTCTAATGATTCCCCATGAAAAATCCAACGGGTATAGGATCGACTAAAACTATACTTTTCTAGGTGAATTTTAACGTCCGGAATAGCCATATACCTAATATTACCACATCTTTCACAAGGGCATGGAATACTAGAAGAACCATTCAAATTGTTCGCAACGACTTCATAAAATTCAGCTAAACCATCCTTATAGTTTGGGTCACTCATATTCGCAGCATTCATCCAAGTTCGAGTCATTTATCTACATTCGTAGTATATATAGTAAGCCAAGTAATTCAGAAAATCCAACTAATTAAAACTAATTCAATAATAAGCCAACTAATTCAGAAAATGCAATGTATAAGGCAACTAATTCACAAATAAACGAAATTCAGGAAATCAATAAAGAAAAATTATTAGAATACCTGATTAATAAGAAATAGCAGACGGAGATGATGACAAAGAGACGATCAGGAAATCAATAAATTATTAGTGTTTGTGGTTTTGTGATGCAGTATAATCGCTTTGTGTTTGTGTTTTTGTGTTGCAGTACAGTATTATTAGTGTTGTGTTTTTTTTTCATCTTTATTAAAAGTATTGACAACGGTTATTATTCATAGTCACCGTTGTTATTAGGTTCCTTATTTACAACGGTTAACAAAGTTATATCCGTTGTTACAACTAACAACAACGTACAACAAAATCATATCCGTTGTTATTAATTTAAGCCAAATATTGCGCCAAATTAATAACACATTATAACAACGGGCTTTTTCATACCCGTTGTTATTACTTTTCCTTATTTCGCGCTAAATTAATAACAACGGATATAGAATAAACTGTTGTTATTAGTAAATTTATTTACAACGGTTATTTTAGTTCACGCCGTTGTTAAAACTAATAACAACGTTCGAAAAACTTATACCGTTGTTATTAGGTTTAATAAAATTCCGCGGAAAAATAATTCTCCATTCCACAACGGTTTTTCTTTATTTTCGTGAGTATGCGTTGTTGATGGGGCGTTGTTATTGCCTGTATTTGTAGTAGTGCAACTTCTACTTTTTTCCAATTTTCTTAGACTATCTAATATTTTTCCAGATGTAGAGTCGCACGCCACCACCATATTACCATACATTTCTTGATAAAAAGTTTATCGTTAAAATTAAAGTCACAAAAGTTTACAACATAGAGCAGAAGTCAACAACCTATGGAGTGATTAATCTTTCTGATGACAAGAGAACTATATCAAAGTGGGATCAAATGAATGACGATTCAGATAAGGTGCCACATTTTTCTTATGTCAATTTTCATTTTCTTATGACGATTCAAATGAATGCGATTACACTAACCTACATCAATTTTTTCCACTAACAAACATGCAATGCAAAGTTCAAAATCAAGTGCAACTACCAGCAACACCAATTCAATGATAGTTAGTCATTGCTGCCCCATCTAATTCATTTAATATTTCAAAAATCGTACTCATAATATATCGCATGCTAATGTTCCCCAAAAATAATAGGACAACATGAGAGAAATGATGGAAGGAGGAGCATCACCTTCTACTGAAGAGGTTTCAAATCACACAGAAATCTTGTCAAACTCTGAAATTTCCGACAAGTCATCTGCAACAAAGAATGAAATAGTCAATATTGGGAAGCGGAATTTGACCATCTAATCCTCAAAGCAGTCATTAAAATCTATCAGACATTTATGTTTTTTTGCATTTTGGGGTTTTGAGCTATTTTTGGTTACATTTTACAGTATTTCATTTCATTTTGGATTTTGCAATTTTTCCTTCGACACTATTTTTCCTGTTGTTGTATGAATGTTTGGAATGCAAGTTTTTTTCAATCAATGCATTTACTTAGGTGATATGCAGGTTATAGAAAAAGCAGATACATCAAAAGCAAGATATGGCCGCAGACAAGATACATCTTCGAGACTACATTATTCTAAAAGCAAAAGCAAGATATGGCAGCAAATTACAAGCTGCAACTTGGAGTCTATCTTTAAGTCAACTGATAGGATATATCGCACACCTATGCAAAGATAAATTTCCCTAGACACAAATAAATGTAGTACGAGGGGTCGAACACAAGGAGACGGGAATTTCGTTATGAAATCCTATGAATGGACTACTATCAAAGTCGGTTTAATGGTTTGGCTTGGTTTGATGTTGAGCTAACTATGATGCAAATCAAATAATATTAAAAGAGTCTAGGGGAGTCGGGTCACTCATGCAAATACGTAAATGCTCATGTTAAACATAGGAATTCTTAATATTGTTAATTTGTTTAGGCTAAAGACACCCATATCTCGATATTAGTGACAACCTTAGGTCGAGTCCTAGAGAACTTTCGTTATGACTAGAGTCGTCCTACTACACATGCTTAGTCTAATCCGATTCCGTGCCTCTCGACTTGTAGAATGAATTAACAAATTTAATCAATGCAATTGGCCAAATAACGAAGATTAACAAACAATACAAGCATGTGATAGAAACAATTTACCAATATTAGTTCATACTTATTTTAACATTTACAACTTACTAATTATGCATGGCTTCCTTTAATCCCTAGACAAAAGAAACTACTCACTCATATTGATAATTAAACTAAAACTATTTGATATAATAAGCATGATGAATATGAAATTGTAAAGGAAAACAACTTGTTAATAAAAGGTGCTACACTAAGTGAATGAAACTAACAATTCTAATGTAGAAAACAATGAAACTATGATTAACTAATGTTGCGATTAACTAAATGATTCGTAATGTAAATGACGGAAATGAATACTAACAGAAAACTAGAATTAGGATTACCGCAATAGAGAAATATAACTCGGAAATGAAGAACAAATAACCCAAATGCTTGAATGGAAAGATTGCAATATAACTTCAAAATGTAACCAAATGTTTGACAAAGTAATAACTAAATGTTTAACTAATTATGAAACTAAGAAGAACTTGTGTGCTTAAGCTAAAGCTATGAAAGATATGTGAAAGATGAGTAAAAGATATGATAAAAGATATCTTTAAGTGTCGAAGTCCCTCTCCTTTATATAGGGAGAGGGACTTGAAATGGTAGATTTCACAGAAACCAAACCCCGATCGGGGCCTGAAAACCCCGATCAAGGCCTCCTTAATCTGGGTACATTGTCTTAATTTCTCCATTTAATGCTTAAAAAATCCTAAGATATGCCTTTAAACACCTTAATTCTCCGGTTAATTGCACAGTTTAGGGTTTCTTTGAGCATCTAAAGGAGTATCCTATGCTTGAGTTGTGGACTCCTTGCTTTGGGCTTCATTTTTGGTTTTACATTTCAATCCATTTTACAAGTCTTCATGTTTGGCTTGTCATTCTCCTTTCATGGTCCATTTTGCTTCCATTAGCTTGTTGGACTTTGGTGCTTGCTAATTGTGTTAGGAAAAAGCCTCTAAATGCTTAGATTCCTAGAAAACATAGCAAAAACGAGCAATGCACCTCGAACACGTAATTAGCTCACAAATATACTAAGCAAAGTATAATAATCATGTAAAATCGAGCTAAGTTAGGGAGTAAAATCATATAAAAACTAGACATATCAAACTCCCCCAAGCTAAACCCTTGCTTGTCCTCAAGCAAGCACATAAGACTAAGACAAGAGAGGAAAACAATGAAGTCCCCACAATTGCAATATCCAATTTTAAACTATCAAGCATAATGACTCAAATCCCGAAACAACATGGGCATAAGGATAATGCAAAAACATGGATGAGATTTACATGGCGATGTAGCATGAAAGACTTCAATTGAACTTTTCGGCTCTTGCATGATCTTTTGACTTATGGACTCTTACGATACACTCAAACTCATTTTAATGTGAAAGGATTTTTGTGAGTAACACTCACCTATCCTCGACTCATGAGAGTGTGCCCGCAATCTAATATGGTAAAAATTGTGAGAGAGACACTATCCATTTTCACCTTGTGACGAATAATGTACATCTTCATTGGAGGAGCTGATATATATAATAAAGTAAAGGGTTATTTAATGGGATTAATCCAACCTATGCCTCACCTTCTCAAATTAACCCAACCTATGTTTTATCCCGTATTAATCTCATCATTCCCCTCATTTATCTCGTATTAGAACATTGGAAGGGCAACCTGTTGAACAGGTTACCCTTTACATAACTTATATTTTAAACGCCTTTTATACCCTTTCATTTGATCTTTCTGTTTGTCTGTCTTCTTTATCACACCTTTTTTTTCAACTGTTCTTAGCTCCTACTCCACTGATGCTTCTTCATTTTTCATCTCCATCGTCATCCTCAAATCAAACATTCTGCCATCATCGTCATCCTCTAATATTGTCTTCATTTTTATCTCCTTTTAACAATGCTTCCTATATTCAATTGTAGTGGCCATAATCTCATCTTTCAATTTTTCATCCTTCAATTTCAGTTTATGAATCTTCTCCTCCAACTTCCTCTTCATCTCCAACAATTCCATTTGAAGGCCATTATCGTCCCGTTCATTTACCAAGACAACATACATCGTCTTCAAATACAAATAACCCACATCCATAAAAACTGAAATATAAGAAAATTTTTGAGGCCAAAGTAGCGAAACTTACAAGCCACACTGAATAACCATATAATGTTTTACCGACATGAAATTCCTTATCCTCAAAGCCGCATAAATTTGATGTTTACAGTACGATTGTTGGATGGGATTTGGATTGGTTGAAATTAGTGATGTTGAAGAAGACAAAGTACCCTTTTTAACTCGGAGAAGAAATTGGAGGAAAATATGAAGAAAGTTAATTAAAGGGGAAAAAATGACCATTGAAGAGGAGGAAAGACGAAACAAGAAATAAGCAAGGAGAACAGTTTAATGGAGGAGAGGGAACAAGGGAACAGTTTAATGGAGGAGAGGGAGAAGTAATCAGTAAAATGAATAAAAAGGCAAGATACATGTTGATAAGTAACTTTCACCGGTTATAACAGGTAACTTTAAATCATAATCTAATACGAGAAGCATGAGTGAAAAGATGGGATTAATATGAGATAAAACGTAGGATGAATTAATTTGAGATAATGAGATATAAGTTGCATTAATCCCATTAAATAACCCTAAAATAAATTATAATTAAATTCCTTATATAATTAACATTTTTCAAACAATTTCCTTTTGTAATTCTTTTACAAATTACTAAAAGGTTTAACTCTTACCTTAACATTAAGAGCAAATGATTGGGATTTGGGAAGCTTGGACAAGCTACGAGAATCCCAAGACCAATTCTCTTTGAACAAGTCTAGAATCATAAATCACAAATCATAAAACACCAAATTCATGATCAAACAAACATTTTCAGAAATTTCAACCAATTACAATCTCTTGCACTTGTCTTCTACTTATTAAAAATATAAAAATACTACTGCAAATTAATTAATAAACTTGCTTCTTAAATTCCTCCACATAATCCTTAACTCTCAACTTCCTCAAATGTCAAACCAACTTTCCTGACATTATATACTTAACTTACTAACATCATCATAGTCAGTCCACATAATCTCCTCAACATACACTTTAATCCCACTTTTAATATTACTCCAAATATCTATTTACAATAAATTGGGATTAATTAAGGGTTCATTCATACAAATAAATCTGATTATAATCCCATTCATTTTGATCAAATTATTGAATTATTACTCAGAAATGGCAGTTCAATGGGTTCTTGTATGCCATGGATTAACCACACTTATGGTAGTAATTTCATTCTTATGTGGGCAATGGCCCATTTTTCAAGGCACTTTTGTTGAACGCCTTCACAATTTTCTAACTTTTGGGGCTTATGAATACTTTCTGTAAGTTATTTGCTCTTATAATTTCATTTTTTTATTGGGTTTTTGTTAAATGTTAATTGGAGTTGTTGGTTGGTTAATTTTGCAGGAAATTTGTTGGGAAAGTGTGTGGTGATCGAGGTGAAAATGCTGTCATTTCTGTTGAGTATTACTGTTGTTACCGCTCTAATCCTACTTTGCAGGTAATTTTTTTCATAAAAGATGAGTTTTTGTTTGCTGGTTTTTCATATTAGCTTTGTAATTTGTTAGATCTCTATGAAAGTTTTGATCTTTGAGGGTTATGTAAGGTGTTTTTGATTGATTATATAATTTGTGTACTTGGAACCTTTATTGTTCCTTCTGGAATGGTAAAAAGAAGCGCAGCCAGTTTGCGGGTGCCCTTGAGGCATCGGGTTGTAATGTTGTTGAATTCCGGAATGATTAGTAGATTGAAGATAATAAGCATTATTCAAGTTTGATAAGCCATATTAATTCAGCATTCCTTATATTTGTACCTAAATCCCATTTACCAATTACAGGATAGCAGACGAGCCTCTAATAATCATGAACTTGTTTTGCTGTTTGAACTATGAGTGTCGTGAATTGGACATTGAACCTGCTTGAATTGTGTCTTCTAGTTCCTTTCATAGGTTGTTGCTATTTTTGAGGTCCTGTAGAATTTGGCGCTGATGATCCATTGCCTGATGATGTCTTCTAATTACGCGAAGTGTAATCCATTGCCTGATGATGTTTATAAAGTTTGTTGATGTGATATACTGATCCCATGATTTTATTTTGTAGAGTGCTTTTAGTTTGTGGAAGTAGATGTGTAATTAAAAGAAGCTTTTAAAAGCTGCTGCTTTTGTTAAAGTTGCAGAAGAACATGTAGCTCGCAGGTGATCCTTATGGCACTACTAGCGATCTGCTTGATTTCTAACATAACCCGTGGGGATAGCAAATCTCAATCTATTGTAGTGTCTAGATTCGATATACAGAAATGTAGCCAATGACTCACTATTTCTTGGTTTTGGTATATGATGGAATAGAGCAAAATATTTCAATATACTACCTGCGATTCCTATATTGTGGAGTGACTCCGGAAATAGCCTTTTTTGTGTTTTTTTTACATTCATACATTTCACTTCTCTTCATTCCGTCACCAGCAAAACCTTGAGGCATTTCTATCAACCTAAGTGCTGCTTCGTATCTCTCTGGATGGGGAGACAAGGGTGCAGGGAAAGGGAGGGAGACACAAGGATCCAATACTCTTCACTTCAATAGCATTCCGTTAGGGAAGGGGTCGCGGAAGACAGGGGATTAATTTTTTCATTCCTCCAAAAATTCCTTACCTTAGATACCATTGTGGTAGGGTGTTGAAAAGGAGGTCACGAATAGAGGCTCAAATGTCTTTCCTCTATCACAAATCAGATCACGCTGACACTTCTTTTTTTTCCACCATCACTCCCTTTCTTTCTGTTGCAAGCCCCATCATCCTCCGTAAATCTCTCTTTCCCTCTCTGTATATCCCTCCTATTTTGGACTATTCTAAGTAAGAATTATGTTTTCTTTTCCCTCCACTCTTTTTTTTTTCTCTCCTGTTTCTCTTCTTTTTCATTCGTAGCTAGATCTTACCATCTGAGAATACTTTTGTTATATCTAAAAAATGTGTTTACTGAAGCCCCCCATCATTCTGATCACTCTTTTCATAATGCTTAAGCTTGTGGTCCTGTCGATTTAAGAGTGCTGTCATTATATTATGATATGCCAAACCCTAGAACTGAAGAGCTGTAGTACTTGGTTATGACAGAGTCGCACTTACAGCTTTGTCGTTTTGAGGTAAAAAAGGTGTATGTATCTGTGTCTTTTAGAGGGGTAATTGGGTACAATTGTACTCCCTCATTGATTTAAGTTATTACATTGTTCAAATTAGTCCTCACAGATTTTGAAATATGTTGTGAATCCTATTGAATGGAGGAAGCACTTAACTTTCTTGTTTAACTCTTTTGGTTTTTTGTTAGAATCTAAAGATTGACTGAGGTGCATAGTCCTGATTTTGTAAAGCCTTTAGTTACAGGTCTTTCAATCTTCTCCAAGTTGGTGCATATTTTGTTAATTGATAATAAGGCCTAGCTGCCTAGGCAGTTTAATAGAGCCACAAGGTACTAGTAACGTATCTTCAGTTCACATCTTCCCGTATTACATTGTGAAACTTTGCTTTTCTCCATAGAACTCTCGCGCGAAGTGTTTTTTACGCTTGATGGTATGCTTGTATAGGGTAAAGGAGAATATAGGGTGTACTAAACGTCGTCAACTTTTATGCCGTGTTGCCCAAAAAGTCTAGCCCTTTTCCAGTTCCTTACTCCTCTTTTTAACTCATCTCTCTCACTTCCTCGGCTTTGACTAAGACATAAGTAATAACAAAATAACAAGTCTATATTAAACGACAATTCTAATCTTGACAAAAAAGTAAAATCTACAATACTTGAATAAAGATTTTAAAATGTGGAGTTGTGGACTGACCATGGTCAAACTATGTGAAACACATGGTCTGACCATGGGTTGGACCATGGTCAAACTACACCCATGGTCAGACTGTGTAAAACACACCATTTAACTATGGTCAGACCCTATAATTTTACTCGGTTGGATCATTGTTTGACTGTGCGCTTCACATGGCTTAACCTACGATGGTTTTAAATGTGTATTTAAAATATAAATATTGATAAATTTTAGTTGGGCTGTTTAGGTTAACTTAAATTTTAGTGGGGTTGGAATAAATTACACGGAACAGAGGTGATTGGTATAAATGGCATACATAAAACCGTCATAGCATGTCAGTCATTGAGGTGATGGGTATATTACTTTAATAGGGAAGGATTTCATACTTTCAGGAGTTTCATCATTGCATGTACCTTGATTTCCGGTGACACCATAGTGATTAGTGAGTGATGATTTCTTGCGATCATATACCAAGTTTTTCCCACATCCCTCACGCCTCACGGCATGCTAGTTTAGGTACTATCTGACGACCTCTCACGGCATGCAGTTCTAGATAGGGAATAAATAACAAATCATGAAGGCAGCCTCTACGTACTTGAGTTTTCTTCTTTGTAACTTATTAGCTTTTCATGGGAGAATGTGCACTTCAACTGACGAACCTTAATGATGTCTCCATGCTAGCGATACCAAATGATCAGTCTTAGTGATGTCTCTCAAATCTCAATGTTTGAGGAGTTCAGGCTGAGCATGTGTTTTCATCACTAACTACCAAATGTGACTCGTGAAATATGATCCACTATTTTCATCTTATAGAGTTATCTCTGACTTACCCTTTACAAGTGTGATAGATATCTAGGATAAATAAAGGATGTGAAATATGGCAGTAAGTAATCCTAACTCTTGATAAGTGCTGGTGACATTTGGGGAAAAACTTTCCTAGTAACGACTGTAGTTGTTCCAAAACCCAATCATAAGTATATTTTCACACGCTATCAAGATTTATACATGATGGAGCTCGTCCAACCGGTGTAACACCAACTATCTTCACCAAACTGCCTGATATGACGATTGGTTTTATGTGTCAACCATACGAACCCAAAAGGTTGCCTAATTCGTTATCAATAGACCACATTCGATACGCGATATGCTCTTACAAAGTCAGAGTCAACTTTTTTAGACGAACCATAATACCCCAACCCGAGTCAATTCAAGAGTTTTCTTATTTACCAAATATCATTGGATATACTCTTTGGTAACTGCTGAATACAATATCTGTTATGAAGGAGTTCTTATTTAATAAATTGTTTAACATGTCTCGTGGTTGGACACGGGAATTTATGTGAAATCTATGCTTAATAGTTATTAGTTCATGTCTTTTTTTGACCTTTTTTTGTTGGCATACGTAACCGAAGCTATGGCCATGTAAATGTGAAACAAGTGATTATACATCTAATTACAAAACCTCATGTCTTGATGTGAACAATGAATATAGTAATTGGACAAGCGCATTCCTTAGCGTTTTCTAGATCAACTAGTTTGCCTTTATATTTTCCTCTTCCACACCGAGATAGTATTACCACTTTCCTGGCTTTTTATAAATGCAGCAAAACAAATCAAACATTTTTTAATGCTCAATTAGCTCCTACTTAAACACCTTTTTGTTTTCATCAGACACTAAATTATTCATGAACTTACCTCTATCATATATTCCATCTTCACCGCAGTCTTTGTAGTCAACCTACGCAACACATATAAATGCTTAATAATTAAATATTGAATTAAGAAGTTGAAAAAAATTCATATTTGTGTATGTAGAACATGGTGAGACCAAAATTGAACCATGTGTTTTACATTCCATGAGTGAACTATGTGATTTACAGGGTTTGTCCTTCTTTCTGGATTTTTTTAGGTATGTAGGTTTTGCTCACTTGTTCTTCCGAGTTGGACTTGTTTGAAACAGGTTTAATGTTTTTTTAGATATTATTCTGTTAGAATTTAGATCGTACTTAATTTGATAGAAGGTGAGTAAGTGAGTGAGAGAGAGAAATGGGAGAGCTAAGGAATGGAAAAAGGGTCAACTGTTTTGGTGACATGGTTACAAAAGCAGTTGACGTTTAGTACTCCCCAAAAGTATAGTACTTCTCCAATTCTCCTTCCACTTTTATGCTTTTTTTCCGTTTTCTCTTTTGCAGTCCCTTAGTGTAAGAATGTAGGATATCCTGCATTTGATGTTTGTACCGTGGTATCCACAATCTCATTGCGGGCTTCGGTCATCCATCATTTTTGCTTTTCTGCCTTTATCTCCCATCATATTTTGGGCTGAACCAAATAGATGAATTAACCTATTTTTGCCCCCTTCTCTCCTTTTTGTATGCCTAATTGAGTTGTAGATTTCTAAAGGTTATCGAATGCATACTTCTTTAGACAAGTATTAAAAAGTTTACACTTTTTAGTTGATGAGAGGTAATGTTTGTTAGAGTGTGCTAACCAACCAACAAAGAGCGCTTCAAATTGTTAGATAACAAAAGAGTTCTGGTTGTAACGTTGCTGATGTTATGTGTCAAAGTGTCTCTTTTCAACATTGCACTTGTTTTGTCAGATTCCCCTTAACCTCTTTTTAACTTTTTTTGTTTTGTTTTTCTTGTCTTTTTTCCCCTTACCACGCAATCTGTTGGAACCATTGTGGCACTGGAGTGATGTTGTCGTTGTCGTTGTCGTTAGTGTCTTCCTTCCCTCTTTTCCGTCCCTGATTCTGCTTTTGGTTGACTCTTAAGAATGGTTCATTATGATCGTGGTCGCGTTAGCCGACCTCATAATTTTTCCTGCTGCTGTTGCTAGAGACTAATTCTGCGAATACATTAGGGCATAGATGGATGTTCTAAATAAGTCAATAGGCAACATATGAGATCCATCTAGAATTTCTTCACCTTTATAGTTAGTTACATGTGCCTCTTGTTTGTGTGATGTTGTTAATAGATTTTATGAATATCACTTGTTGCTCATGTCCATGTGTATGCATTTGGCCTTGCAGATCTTGTATGCTGCAATATTATCGGCAACATACTACTTCATTGTGCAATCTTCATTTGCTTACATTCCTAATTATTATTTGAGTGATATTCACAGGTACTATACTCTCCAAAGATTTGTGCATGATTAATTATGTTTCTTGTTAGCTGTCAAAAATGTTTGTGGTGTTAATTCTTTCCAAATTCCTCCTATGCCTTTCTTGTTTTTGCAGGTATATAAGCATTGTGGCAATTGGAATTGGCGTTATACTGTTTTTACTGACTAGTTTTTCTGATCCTGGAACTGTGACGGCTGAGAATGTATCTCAGTATATCTCTGCGTACCCTTATGATGATGTCATATATTCTGAGCGAGAATGTTCAACTTGCAAAATTTTGAAGTGAGTTTCATATCTCAATTTTATATCAAGATGGACCCATATAACTAAAAATATCACCCACTAATCCACTAAAAGTTGAATTTGAAGAATAACTACTTAATCATATTGGTAATTCTTATCGTTATCTTATCTTGAGACTTCTCATGATAATGTGTGCATAAATCTTAATTAAGGATTTTTTTTCAACGAGCTTGTGTTTGCTGTAAGCTGATAATTCTTTCGGGCTTGTGTAGGCCCGCACGATCCAAGCACTGCAGTGTATGTGACCGCTGTGTTGCCCGATTCGATCACCATTGCGGTTGGATGGTTTGCATCACTTGTCTACATGTTTTTTATTTCAGTTAGATATACTTATCGCCTTATCTCTCTTAGACTTTCCCTTGCTCAATATTTTTTCACTATTTTTACTGCAGAATAACTGTATTGGGGAAAAAAATACTAGGTACTTTATGGCATTTCTTCTCTGGTGAGTATTTCTTTTGGTTTGGTAGCAGAAATCAGCTTTTCATGCTGAAGTTTCTAAGAACTAACTAAACAAAGTTTACGGAATACGATTGTTTCGTTAATTATTCATTGTTTTTTTCTGCAGTCCTTAAATCTTAAGGGGGATTAGTTTATGCACTCCTCATGCTGAATATTTTGGCTTTGGGTTTCCTACTTCTGTAGTTAAGTCCACACTAGTGTTGTGCATGAATTAGCAGAGTCTTAGCCTTAAGTCAGTATCTAACAAAATTACTCCATAATGTGTGTAATTGTGACATGGAAGTAAATAGGCTTCCAGTTCCTAGTTATAAGAGTTCTGTGTTTTTGCAGGCATTTTTGTCTCTGTCTATATGGATCTATTGCCCTCAGTTTGATTCTCGCTAGTCGATTGAAGGAACTCAAAATTATTCATATTTTAACTGGTAATATCTTTAGTGTTTCTTAATACCATTTTCACAGAGAACCCATGCTGCATTATTGTACTTGAGATAACTTTTGTGCCTTGTATGCACTTCGCAGTCTACTATGGAATTGAGAATTCCTTTCGAGGCTTAGCTCCGCATGTTGCACAGGTAACAACTAAAAAGAAACATGGTCTATTTGCATTATTGTATACGGAGTATTTGGTAATCGGTTTTTACCAACAAGATTTACACCCTCTTCTTTCCTAACGAATTCTGTAAATAGAACTACTTTTTCGACCTTGATGATCACTGCTTTTTACTGGAAACTCGACATGCGATTTTGTTTTTTTTTACCTGGATGTTGACTTCTTCCCCCTTTTTTTACATCAAATGTGTTTTCAATGCTTCACCAGGGCCTGGGTATGAAGTGACTAATTTTCTGTTAACATCTTTTGCCGTAAACAGTGGTTATTGAGCTCGTATAACACTCAGATACTTCTTATGGTGTTTCTTGTCGTTGTTTGCTTGCTGATGGCTGCTTTCTTTGGGTATCATGCAAAGCTATGCTATTCAAATACCACTACGAACGAGGTGTGTTTCCAATTTCGCTGATTACTTCTAGCCGAACATTGATGAATATCGGATGCTCGTATACCTTGATTGAGTATCATAGCCAAATATAGGAAGTGATCTCGTTATGATTTTCTCTCTTTCTTGTTAGACATATAAGTGGCAAGACTATGAAAGCCTTCAAAGGAAGATAAACGAAGCGAAGGCTAGTGCATCAGCCCTCAAGGCAAGTCTTTCCGGTCTTAGCCTCGAAAACAAACCTCCCAAGAGCAAATGGAAGTCCTTTTTCCGGAGATCACCTCTTAAAGATGTAGAGGTGGTGGCGACAAAAAACATTTACGACAAAGGACTAGTTCACAATCTCTCGGAGATCGTCTTCCCTCTCTCTACAAGAGCCACATTTGTGGCCGCAACAATAAAAAAAACCAAAGTAAAGGTCAGGTAGAGGTACCCAAGGTTGTTTATCAGCCATTATTTGTTGCCAGAGTGACTTCCCTCTCTAGGAGTTCAATGTCGCGAAGAATGCTCAAGGGAGAGAGGGATCGTCAACACATGCACGATTGCACGCCATTGGCTATTGTGTTGCTTCAATGACGATTGTAGTGACAGTGGTTACATAGTCTTTAACTTTAATTTGTATCTTCATTTTTTTCTGGCAAGCTGTCAGATGTTGGAGGAATTGTGTGTAATATTGTAGAACAGAAAATAGCTAATTGCAAATTTTAGACGAGTATAATGGTTACCCATGCACAGATTTACTTGGCCTTTGGCCTTTGGCCTTTTGCCTTCAATGTTAAAGTTAAGTTTTGTTGTAATTTGTAACGATTGGTTGCTGAAGTTATGAGATTAGTAGTTTGGTAGCGGCCTTTTTTTAGTATGTTTTTTTTTGGGAGTATGTTCCAACTCTATTCGAAAGAACTTATGTGGCATGCCTAGCGATGTGACATGTTAAAAATGACTCGACCCAAAAAACTGACCATAATAACTCGGGGAAAGCTCGCTTTTTTCTACCGAACCCGATCGATAATAACCGCCCAACCTTATGATTATGTTCCATAACCTGCGGAAAAAAAAACACAGAAAAGGCGAAAAGTAGTGGGACGGTTTGCTACAGACATTCTGTGCCCCAAAATTTTTGCAGCAAAAGTGTTTTTAATGCGAGTAAGTCACCTGTAAAACCGTTTTACGTAGAAAACCATAAACCGTATTAAAGTTAGTTTACTTATGGTTTTTACATTAACACAATTTCTCATTTAATATGGACATTATCCGTTTTAACCTTAAAAAATTTCAAATATATATCAAATCACCCCACTTATTAGCTATAAAATACCAAAATTTTCGTCTTTATTACCAGCATTTGATATTATTTAACACGTGTTAAGCTTTAAGACGGATAGCGTGTGTGTTGGTGATGAACACAAATATCCGGTAAAACCGACCCAAGCATTTTTGTTTTAATTAATTCAGTAATACCCCCAATTCAAATGAGTCCCCAAATAGCAAAACCCAAATCGTAAATAGCAAATCATTCTCCACCACACCTCCTACCGTCGTCCAACTCCCACCACCGTCGACCACCGCGCCACACCACACCACACCACCGGTAAACCACCACGCCGCCTGCCGCCAGATTCATATACAATCAAGGTTTGTACAATCTTGTTTTGTTTAGTTTTTATTAACTTTAGGATGATTAGTTTACCATTATTTGAATTTAGGATTATTAATTTACCTTACTTCTTACTAAACTCTTATTTAGTTTAGTGGTGATTGAAGTTATGTTTAGTTTAGTGTTTGATTAAACTCTTGTTTAGTTTAGTTTAGTGTTTTATTAATTTACCCCTATTTTCAAATTCTGTAATCTCTGTACTAATAATTCTAATGTATAATTTTTAAGGCACTCATTCATTTACTTGAAATTCCGTATTCTAATGTATAATTTTTAAGGCACTCTTGATTAATTTGTTTGTATAAAAGCTGTCGCCCCTTTAACCGTGAATTATTGTTGTTGATGTTGTTTGGGTTGAAATTGATTTGCATTTCTTCTAGTTTGTAGGGGGTAAGTGGACGATGATTTACACGGCGATAGATACTTTTTATTTGACGGAAGAGCAGCTTAAAAACTCTCCTTCAAGGAAAGACAATATAGATGAAGAAACGGAAACCACACTTAGGATTTACGGCTGTGATCTTATCCAAGAAAGCGGGATTCTTCTGAGATTGTATCCTTCTTATCGCCTTGTTTTTATGCTTGTTCATCTTTCTTTTTTTTTGCTTTCTTTAGGTTTTAGTTTTGAATGCTGGATTTGTTAGTTCTTAACTTCTGTTCATAGGCCCCAAGCGGTTATGGCGACCGGTCAAGTCTTATTTCATAGGTTTTATTGTAAAAAATCATTTGCCCGCTTTGATGCAAAGGTAATGTTTGCTTAGTTTTGTTATATATCATACAGTATAATTGTAGTATTTTGCGGTGTTGTTAATCTTTGTTTTGGTTGATTTACCGTTATCACTATATGATTTGCAGAGGGTAGCTGCTAGTTGTGTTTGGCTTGCTTCTAAACTTGAGGAGAGTCCAAGGAGAGCAAAACAAGTTATCATTGTCTTTCACCGAATGGAATGTAGAAGAGAGAACTTGTCGATTGAGCCCTTGGATCTCATTTCTAAGGTAAAAAAATCATAGTTTTTGCGTTCTTGATATAGTGGTTTGACTTCTGAGCTACGCCTTTCTAGTGACTTTAGTATCCGGCTTGTTAAGTTTATAACGATTTTACTTTATGGCAACAGAAGTATGCAGATCTAAAGGTTGAATTAATAAGGACAGAACGGCATCTTCTAAAAGAAATGGGGTTTATTTGCCACGTGGAGCATCCGCATAAGTTTATTTCTAACTATTTAGCCACACTTGGGACACCATCAGAGTTGAGACAGGATGCATGGAATCTAGCAAATGATAGGTTTGTACATGCTCTATTATACAAGCATTAACATTATTCCTTATACCCTCGTTCTTGATATTAACTCATGTTTACTGGCTGTAAAAAGTTCCCAAGTTCTTTGATTTAGATGATTGATAACCTGTTATTTATGCTTGGAGCTTGGTGTATATGCATAACCAAATGTCAAACCTGTAATCTGCTTTGTGTTGGCAAAATTAGAGGATGTAAATATAGAAGACATTGAACCTTTTTATATTACCTGTAATGACGCATCAGACATAGGAACTATGTAATTTTTATGGCTTTTGACCTAACTCTACTTAGGAATTATGATGTAGTGGTAGGCTAACCACACCATACCAAAGTTCTCTTTAGTCAACGAGTTTGTCACATCAATTTTATTAAACAAAAAATGGGCGAAGTAACCTGTTGGATGTTTCATAGAAGTTGTAATTATGGGATTATGGGTAAGTAGTCATAGCCTATAAGAGCAAGCAAGTAATAATGTCTGAACTGGTACTCAATCTACTACCCTGCTTTCAGAGATATATTAGCTGTGTAGAGAATTTGAGGGTCCCCAATAAGGAAGAGGGATTACTCTCTCGGTGCTAGAAGTGTCTTCAATACAACATTATCATCCACAAATCAAACGGAAGAGAATGTTTGGAATACTCCATTTACTACTTGGCTGTAAGGGCGAATATTCTTGCATTATGGTTTGGAGCACTGCTGCAAGTTACTTGCAACTCAGAGTAAATGCCTACAATAGAACTGCATTCTAAAGTACCTCATTTGGACATGAAGTAGTGAGCATAGACCTTGCAGAACTAATCGGAGCCGATTGTGAAAGAATAGGAGCCGATTGTGAAAGAATAACTCAAAGTAGATTCAAACTGCAATCGATCTAATAGAGAAAAAAATGAAATGGCTGGAAATGAGTCCAAACCTTGATGGTGCGATTTAAAACGACCGAAATTGACCCGATTGAGCCGAAGGCGTAAGCATATAATTGAATGTGGCTCAAACTTGTAATGACCCTTAAAATGACTACGACCTGAATGACCCATCTTTCACGCCTAATAAGCAGTGCCTCCCTTGAGTACGGTATTGTGTTAGATCTTTGCTTGTAGGGTTGTTTGAGTAATTTGTACTAGCAGGTAAAACTCTACATTACTTTTGGCTTGGTATTTAAATATTTTCAATCGAGGTTTTTGGCAGAACCTTAGGTGACAAAAAAATAAAATAATCGCTGATGAAACATCAACATGGGACACGTGTACTTGGAACTTGGAAGTGGATGTTAAATATCATCCCTCTATAACTAAAAGAATAAGTCACATAGTAAGTTTTCCCGCTCAAATTTCACCTCATGAGATTGGGCCTTTATTAGCTAATTATTCTTTAAACACAATTGTACAAGTTAGGCCCAGCAATGGTTATATTCATCAATAAATTATTGAAACATGGTTTGCATAAGAAATCCACATATTTAAAACAACAAAAATATATTCTTATACAATATTAAAATATGTTATCTTAAGTATTATATTCAATAATGTTTTCTATCACTAAATTATCAATCAAAATATTCTCATAATCCCTGAAAAATACATGAATGGATAGCCATTTACACGTTGCGAGTCTTGCGATTGTCTCACAAGGTAAATCGTCTCACATTGTAATATCGTCTTGCATTGTAACTTTATAAAAGCATCTCAAACAATAACGCCCCAAACTAAGAACTTAAATTCTCTAAACGATAAGATCTAAAATTACCGTGCAGTAGCACGGGATCTACACTAGTAGAGTTATAAGTGAAAACAGGATTTTCAGACGAGTGCACATAGTTGAACACCCTTGATGGTTTTCTTATTAATCACACTTTGTGATTCATTTTCGTTATGCAATTGATGGATAGCCATTTCCAGCTTTTCATTAATGGCTTTGCGATTGGACTGCGGAATAACCTGTGACACCCTCTTTGAAATCAGAAACTTTTCTAAATGCTTATGCCATATTATAACTTTTAGCAACTCACTCTTCGTTGCATGATTTTCACGCTCACTATTTCTTCCATTCGTTGGCTGTTTGTTGACATCGGACAATGGCTTCTTAGATCTTCAAGCATTGTGTAAGGTTTTATACATTACCTTAAATTATGGAGGATGCATGCTCTTAGAATAAATTGCTATGGGGTTGATACTTTGATCACAATTAATAGTAAATATACATGTTCCATCAAGTGTTACCTTGGCTGCTTTTTGTTGAGGAGGTGGCTTCGTTTGGAAACCATGGCTAAGCCATTTTCCCATCATGTTTTGGATTACTTGCTGCTGGTCCAATCATTGATCATTGTAACCCTGGCTGTTTCTTGTCTGCTTTATTTTGTCTGAACTGCTAACAATAAAGCACAGCCTTGTTGGCTTAGACAAGAGACTTGTATTCTCTGTAGCTTTCCATTGGTTAGCCAGTGATTAGGTTTGTAAGTCATTTCTGAGTTTTCTTTTATGCGGGAGCCACACTGTTCAATCTTGCCTGTTACACACACCTGCTACATTTTTTCATCATTCTTGTTTGGAATTTAATCTCCAACATGATGGGCAATTGTGCCACTACAGAATCTGTGTTTGTGTTTCTTCTAGCTTCTGATGTTATGCTACTTGTTTCAGTAATATTATTTTTCATTTTGTGTCCAGTTTGCGCACTACTCTCTGTGTACGATTCAAGAGTGAGGTGGTTGCATGTGGAGTTGTCTATGCTGCTGCAAGAAGGTTTGGAGTGCCCCTCCCTGAGAACCCACCGTGGTGGAAAGTTTTTGATGCTGATAAATCCAGCATAGATGAAGTGTGCAGAGTTTTGGCTCATCTTTACAGTCGTCCCAAGGCCAAGTATCTACCTGTATGTAAAGAGCATGTTTCGTCCACAGCTTCCAGTAAGGCATGGGATTCACAGACTCAATCGCTACCCAAAGTAAGTATGCCCTGTAGCACCTCAGATTATTTGTGATATTACTCCGTCCATTCGAATAGGTTGCTTATGTTTTGCTAGATATGTGGTAAAATGTTGATAACCTATTGGATTGGAAGGACTATGGTTCAGCATGTCCCAACCAGCAGTATACATTTTCTCTCTGTACGTGTTTTGTGTGGTAAATTATGAATGTGGGACTCCCTAGAAAACCAATCCAAAAGTAAATGTTAATTATATTTGTGGACAAAGAGAGTACTAGTTTACGTTTTCAACCGCTGTAACACTTTTTAAGAAATTGTGCTGTTACTGTTAATGCCTTGAGCAAGTTGAGCTGCTACATAAAGTCTTGATACATCTGTGTAATGTTCGCAGGAAGGTTCATTAAGTACACCAGCTGCCAACTCTGACAGCAATGGTATAAAGATAGGTTCCGCTACAGAATCTGGTGGATCAAAGGAACCCCCTGTAAAGCCGGCGCTAGACAAGATGAAAGGTCCTAAGAAAAGTGATGACGTGTCCAAGGATACCCTAGTTCGAGGAGAGGGAGGAGAAGAACCCCTGAATAAATTAAAGCATGATACCAGAAGAGACACGAGTGGAGAGAGGAGCAAAGACAGGGAAAAGGAGAGGGAAAAGGAAAGGGAGAGGGACAGGAACAAGGAACAAGAAAGAGGAGACCTGAGGGAGCTATTGAAGTCTCGAAATCGTGATAGAGGGAGGGAATCTGACAGGGAGCGAGAGCAAGATGATGCTGATAGGGACCGAGATAAACTTAAGGAGAAAAGTCATCGTTCCAGGGATAGAGCCAAGGATTCAGGTAAGCTTTACTATTTACTTCAGTGGAACGTCTTTTTTTCTTTCTATAATGGAGATAGTCGAACGTAATGACAGGCAGATCAAGTGTCGCATTATTAAAACTTTAAAAGCTTGGATAAGGATAGTTTCGTCCTAGGGCCTTGATATAATATTCTAAATTTTCGTTTGTTCTTGAGGCTTCCGCATAGATTACTTATAGCACCTAGGCTACAATTGAAGCTATACACTACAACATAGGCCACGTCATTACTTGTGTGAATAAGCCCTATTCTATAGAGGATATAAGTTCAATGGTAGGAGTCGATTGCTAATATATGGGGTAGTCCCGAGAATGTCCACAATATAGGAGCTCAACTTTTATCACTGTCACATGACTCATCACTCATGTCCTTGGAAATTTAAAATAATCCTGATAAAAATGTACAACTATTAATGGAGTATCTCAAAACAATCCTGATAAAAGTTCCTACGTACGAACTATGAAGTGGCCGAGTTCTTCCCAGGGAACTTCTTAGTAGTAATGACTGATTTGCTATAACCACCATCATTGTGGATGGCGAAAGGGAGTATTTGATTTTTATTGTCGCGAGTCATCTGTAATCTGTGGTTTTGATTGCATATGATATGATCTGTTAATGCAGGAGGGCCTTTGGACAAACCCAAGCATCATTCTTCCCGAGGTATGTGCTGGAATTCTTTTAGTTAATTTTTTTTTCTTTCTTACCTTTCACAGTTCACAGTTTGACTTGGATGAATTTAGTGTGTTTTTTTTCTTCTGAACTCTCTGTTGGTGTTTCCGTGTTTCCTAATTGCAGATCGAGATCGTGATCGTGATTACTACTATTCCTCTCGAGATAAGGATCGCCACAGGCATCACTAGGGCTTATTGAACAGCAGCTTCTTTTCTTGATCAATCTTGTACTTTGTCCATTGGAATGTATTACATGTACACCATCTTGGGAAGATGCAAAGCAAGGCTCAGCTGTGTTATTTTTTCGTTAGATATGGCAATACCCGTACCAGCATAGCCTTGAAGATCAGTTTAATATAGTGCATCATTGCATCTAGTTGTTCGTTGCTGCTCTTAAGTAGCAGATTTAACGCTGAAAGACAAACGCAGTAGTACAAACTCAAAAAACACTCCATAGGCCATATGGTGTAACTGGTTTTCAGGTTTTTTTGGTCAATGTGGCTTTCTAGTTTCTCCTATGCTTAAGCTGGTTCAGAGTCGATTGATCTTTGATCAAGTCATGATCCAGTTAATTTAGGAGGCGTTTGGTTTGAATAACGAAAAGAATAAGGAAATGACTCACGCAGAAAATGAAAGAGATTAGCCCTATTTCTTCTCGTGTTTGCTTACACCCATGAAAGGGTATAGTCAACCACCATGTCCAGCAACAGTCACTATCTCCTTATCACTAGGGGTGGGCGGTGAGAGGAGACGATGGTGGCCTGTGGGTTTTAGTGATAGGGAAAGCGCAACCCGTTGTGATGCATCACCCTCTCCAATACGAAATCCCAACCCCAACCTTCCAACGGAGGGTGTTGCTAGATGCCATTAGCTGACTAGGGTCGGGTAGTGGCAACTGGTGGTGGAGAAAGTAGGTGAGTGTTGGTTGGGGCTAGTGGAGAAAGGGAATGGGAAACCGTGGGGTGGGTCGGGGGAAATGATGTGTAGGACTTTGGGGGAAAGGGGAAAGAGAGGGACAGGGAAAACGACTGAAACGAACGTCAATACAGGCATAGTTAATTTTATTTCTTTCACCCTTTTCTAACCGATGTTGAGGGTAGAGCGGGGGTGACTTTAACCTTACCAGCACATGGAGCGGAATCTCTACCGCTCAAATGGTTGACAAACGGAAATAACATATACCGTTCGTATATTCAGGCTACGCGGTTTCAGACAGTTAATTTCGAGTTAGCTCTAGAAATAAATATAGCCATTTTATATGAAACATAAAATGTTATGCCGTAGTATTCTCGTAGAGTTGTAGGCATCGGTGGGCATATCAGCAGTACAACACCAAATTCAATCAGCCCTGAGGCCTTGGCATGTATGGTCGGTGCTCAAATTGAAACAGGTGCGCAGCAATACACTTTACCTACATTTTCTCAAATTGGGGTAGGGGCACGGGATGCTGCTTTTAAGCCTTCCCATAGTTGATACCATCACACGAAATGACATCGAGCCGACCGAGTCAAGAAATAATAAATCAAGGTAATAAACAAGAAGAATTCATATCGATAAAGATGCATCGTGATTCATGAACCATGGGACTAAAATTCTATCATGGTTTCATGGCTTGTGAGCTATGTCGTAATCCGACCCCACAAGCCAACAGCCAACTGACTTGAGGATAGAAGAAACCTCAAGGTCACCAAATCTTCAGCTTTTCTCTAGCTCAACATGGCTTTTGTTGCTTTCATATTTCAGTAACTAAATATCATAAGCTCATAACCATAGTTTCAATCAAGATACACTTTAACATCTATCCCACTATCAATGATAGACTGCACTACTGCTCTAATTTTCCCCTCAAACTTGTCCCTAACTCTCGGGGTGTAAGAAGCAGTGTAGACATCTGCTTCCCTTGCTCGGTCAGCCAGGATCCGACCAACAGCCAAACAAGCCGGTATGTCACACCGAGACTTGAGAGCAGCTTTAATATCCTTGGAGTTGGTACCTGCAACTGCCACTTGCTTACATGTCACACGGTGTGTAAGTGATGCTTGAACAAACCGCTTTGATATGAATACGTCCAGGGTAAACGGCTCCATATAGGCAACTGTCCTTTGCTTGAATGATATGTGCTTCTGTGGGTTCTTTGACTTCTTTCCTTTCTGGTAAGTGTATGGCCGGCTGTTATCATCATCCAGGTAGTCCTCCACCCCAAAAAAGCTCCTTGGGGAACAATGAGACTGCAATAAGGTTTCATATCAGAGACAGGTACACAACACATGATGATAGACTACACTAGGTGTCACTGAATAATGTGGAAAATTATTCAAAGAATTGTTGTTAGGGGGCGCAGTCGCCTTGCAACACTTTGTAGCATAACGGTGTAACCCCGAATGATGCAGAAAATTGTATAAAGAATTCTTGTTACAAAATGCAATCGCCTTACACCACTTTTCTCGCATCTCAAAGGGATTACCTTATGCGATAAATCCAAGATTACCTAATTTCCTTGGTTTTCCAAAGTGCATTGAAATGAAAAAAGCAAGTTCCTTAATTTTCCCTAATTTCAATCTGGAAAGCTGCTTTGAAACCCAATATTCACATTCTTATGTAAACCAAAAAACACAGATGGGATATGACAAAAGCTGAGACGGCACACATACAAAGATATATTCTCACGTTAAACTTGTTATAGATCATTTTTAACTTCAACAGAACTCCAAGAATATCAGATAGTGAAATATTCAAACTAAAAAACCACTGCAAACTACAAACATGCCTGGTCCACTGCAAACTACAAACGGAACACTCAACCCAGGTTCATATCTCCACAACCAAAGAAAAACCGCTCCAAAGAAATTCCAAGAATAAAACACCTTCTACATTCACAAAATGATTTTATGATTCGCACAAGAAGAAGCTACCTGTCCAGTATGGATGATTCGTGTCATCGTGTATAATGAGTGCCTAGTTTGACTTGGTCCATATTCGCGCAACCCTTTACACAGCAACTCGCCAACCACATTCTTTAACATCTTTAAAACAAGCAACAACTGCACCTTGCAACACGTAAAAATTCCACGGAATACAGGTAAGTGTATATAATCAGGACCAACCAAGCATCGACCCTTACCGGCAAAACTCAAACAGCTGCAACATAAGCCAACAAATAGGTTGTCAACGTACATTAACAATCACGAAGCCAACAAAATCATTCAATACTCACGACAATGTTTCAGCAAAAGGGCAGTTTCAAATTATAAAACAAAATTCATTGTGGCATATCGTCGAACACGTAATCTACACTACTCATCATCAAATATCCCACGAAAATAAAGGGTGTACGAATCACAAGAACAATAATAATCAATGCATTAGTTCCCTAAAATTCACAAGGCATACAAAATACTAGGGTTTTCTCAATTCGAAAAAAAAAAAATCAACAAAATAATAGCTGTTGATTGTGTTAAAGGATTACAACTTAAATGAATAATAAATTAAACCGAAATGAATAAAGCAAATAGAAGAAATGCAAAAATAGAAGAAATGATTGGGTAAGATATTAGTACCTCAAGGATTATGAAAAGAAGAGAAAATTAAGTTCAGGGGATGATATGAATGCGTTATTAATTTATTATGCGTGAAATAAAATGAATAAACGGAGTAAGTGTTAGTTTAGTGTTGTAGGGTAGACTGGTAGTAGTAGTCATCCTAACATTCTTCTCCTAATCTTCTCCATTTCTTTCTACGACTCAAATTTGCAGGACTGAGATGAGTGACAACTTTAATCAATTTAGTCAAGTAATCACTTGGTTCAAGTGCAAGTCGGGTCGATTTGAGTTGGGTCATTGCTAATTTGCTAGTATTGCTTACGGTTGGTAACTTGGTATATATCGTTGAGAGTTGAGACGGAAGTATTTGTGTTAAGGTCAAGACGGATCAAATAATGACTCATTGGTATAGATAAGACAAACATAAAACATTTTTAAAATAATGCTCAAAAAATAAGTATTTGTCATTTTGGGTCGGTTTTAAAACTCTTTATCAAAATGGTGTCCACGTAGGATTGGAATTCGCTAACCAAAAACACGGAGAAAACATCTAGTGAGTAGGAAAATGCAAACTTACAAAAATGGACTAAAAGTAAACACGTCACTGGGAATGACGAGTTTTCTTACAGAGACACGCCATTCTCATTGGCGTGTCTGTGAACAGTACAATTTTTTTAAATTTATTTTTTTTTTTAAAAAAACACGTCATTCCCAATGACGTGTTTGTTCCGTATTTCAGGTTTTGAAAACCCGAGCTTACGTGGACACCATTTTGATAAATAGTTTTGAACCTGACCCAAAACGACAAATACTTATTTTTTCATCATTATTTTAAAAATGCTTTGCCTGGTCTAAATACAACTCCAAAAATGTCTAAAGAAGTCAAGTCTATTTATGGCCTATTAACTCAATTCGGTTTCAATTGGACTAAAAATCTGAAAATAAAAAAAGGGTGGATATCAAACTTTACTAATAACCACCTAAGTTTCCACTTAATCGTCAATATCCACACCTATTTTACATTTCGTTTATCAAGTTAATCGTTTTTCTCTTCCCTTCTCATTTTGTATGTTATACTTGTACTGAATCTGAGCAATAAGATATCTAAGTACTTAATCCATTTTCTCTGTCATTTTTCAGTCAAATTAATCTCTTTTCTTTTTCCTTTCTCAGATATTTCATAATCAATGAAGATATAAGAGTAATCCAATCACTCAGTAGTGTAGCAGCCAACTAGCATGAATCCAATGACAAATGCAATCGGATTATAGTTGGTTTTAACTAGCTGCTACTCTAATGATGCACATGCATATTATGACTTCACCATGAGTAGTTTACCATTTCAACTTCCAATTATTTCTACACTTGCCCAAATCTTTTCCGTACCGTCCGCACAAATCCAATGTTAATTAATCTAATTACTGCCTGGAAGAGAACTTTGTTTCGATTCTAACAGCTTTTGTGCATGTGTCTAAAAATAGCATCTCCAAATATTTTTATATCTGTCAATATAAGAGTGCCATTTTCTTTGTTTACACACTTTGAAAAAACAAGCTCCAACACAAGAACATACAAAAATAAGGATGAATCGTAAATCCGTAATTGTTGTTGCCCGTAAATAATGGGGAAGAACTCTAATTGTGTTAAGCATAAAACCGAGTCAACAACAAGTCCAACAAACTCGAGTCCTAACTCCTAACTCGAGTGCACTACCTTAATCCTCTCTTATTTTTACTCTTATTGTTAAGTCAATTGTATGAGTCTTTGTATCCTATTTTCTAGTAGTTGTTAACTAGTCTTTAGGCTATTGTTATTTGATTTGTAAAATATAAATGTATGTAGTCATGTATCAGTTTAATTATCAATATCAATCTCATTCTTTACATGGTATCAGAAGTCTAAATGATCCTCACGATCAATAACTCGATAAACGCATCTCCTATGAAGCTCTGAAGCATATACACGACTCCTCAATTTTCCTTCCTACCTTCACACTCCTCAACTCGTCAATGGCTCATCAACTCCAATTAGCCAATGTTGCTAACCCGAACTCACGAATTACTCTCGTTAATTTCTCGAACTGTATTCAACTAAAGGATACAATGACTTTTCATCAATGGCGCTTCCAAATCCGTGCCATCATGAACGACCTTCAACTATTCTCTTATCTCGATGGCACAAACCCACCACCACCGAAAACCATCACCCAAGCACCCATTGCCCCGCCACTACACCCATCGTTGTCGACAACCCCGCCTACACCATCAACTTGTTCTTGGTGCATTCACTGGCACACTTTCTTCTTCCATAGACGGCCTTATTGTCAAAGACACCACGTCTCATGAGGCTTGGTCGACTCTAATCCGTACCTTCGCTAATTCCTCCCGTGGGCATCGCTTACAAATAAAAGATCGTCTTGAAAATATGTCACACAATGATTACATGTCTATTACCGATTAGATGACCTCGATTAAGGCTTGTACTGATGATCTTGCGCAGCTCGAACATTCTATGGATCTTGATGATATCACAAACAAGATACTCAATGGCCTTAATCAAGACAAATATCGTTCCGTCATTAAAGTTGTGCGTGCATGAGACAACCCTATCTCCTTTGAATCTCTCCACGAAATGCTCATTCAACATGAACTCTGCCTCAAGCATTCCTCTCATGCCGTCACCTTTGCTCCTTCTGACAATGCCGCTACATATCATCCTAACCATTCCAATCGCTCCAATTATCAACCTCACTATCAAAATAATCAAAATCGTCAGTCATATACCCCCGAAATACTCCCCTTATAACTCGTTCTCTACTACCCAATCAACCTACAAAAAACTCGTACAAAGGTAGGTGCCAATTCTGTCACGTCGTGGGTCACGTTGCCTCTGATTGTGGTGACCTTAAACGCCTCTATCCGGATATAGTCTTCCCTGAAAGTGCTAGACCTCTAAATACACTCCGCTAATTAGTTCATTAAATTACATTAACTTAATGATTTAGGATCTAGTTATCATGCATGCAAATATAAAAGCATAAAAGAAAAGATAAGACGAAAATATCCTTACATTGGAAATTTTAGGTTCAATATGGGCACAATAAGAAGTCTTCCTTATTGTTCTTGAGCATGAAATTAGTGGATAATCCTCCATAAAACAACCTCCAAAGTAGAAGGTTTCCTTCTTGTTGCACCCAAGAATCAACCCAAATAATCTTAACTTATTATTAACTAGATAATAAGTAAGATATAATACTACTAATATTATTGTATTACTACACTAGTAATATGTAGAGAATATTAGTGTATATGAGAGTTTAGTGAGATGTTGAGGATTTTAGAGAGATATCTAAAACAAGTGAATAATAAGCAAGCATGAAATGAACAACCAAGTGCTCTATTTAAGGGCAATTGGCCGGTCATGCCATCACCAAAAGGGTGATTATTTTGCTTATTATATTCTCATGCAAATGACCTGAGTGTCTCAACAGTCTGTCTATGTAAACGACCAGTCATCTTTATGACCCCATGGTGCTGAACCAAACATCGATCGACTTACAATCTAGTCAATTCGAGACGTCACCTCAAATGAATGACTAGGGAAAAAACACTAAGTTCATCATGTTCACTTGAATTGGGTTCAACATTTCTTTCAACCAATTCGGATAAACAAAGTATTAAATTTTAGTCAAACTAAATAAAGGAGGTTTTAATGAAACTCTAACAATGAATGCGATTATCAAATATTTGGAAAAATTGATACGCTATCAATAATTTCATATCTCATAAACCCCAGCAATTCAGGTACATATTTCAATCCCCATTGAAATGACATGACTATCATGTTCAGCCTGCCAAAGGCATGGCTAATAGATTAGCAATACTTGCATCTTTCCCATCTTTCTGATTGCTATTTCTCTTTGTCTACGTAATCTCATATTACATAAAACTTTCTGAGTACGTGTCTAGCTTTGAATCTAGACTTAGGACTCTTGGCCTAAAGGTAGCTCCCACTGTTTTACCAGTATCATGGGATAGGATATAGAACTATAGGAACTACTTCTAGTCCCTCCAATACTGTCAAATCTAAGCTACTTTCATATGCATCATCATATGATGCAACGTACTCCATTTCCATTGTGAAATCCGCAATGATAAACTGCCTGGAACACTTCCAGCGGATATATGACATTTATATTTGAAAATGTCACTCCTACTTGGAACCTTTTCAATAGTCTTTTCTGCTTGGAACTCTTCCAACAGATAAATCTTCTATAAAACACTGCCAGTTCGTGATTTCAAATCACTTTGATCAGTTTGGAAACTGAAGTCTGTGTAACCCCTTACACATAACTCACTGTAAACTCCAAACACATGGAACATATCTTTAGTCCTTCGCAAGTAATTAAGGATGTTCTTTATGGCTATCAAGTGACTCTCACTTGGATTTGATTGCAAATGATTCGTCATGCTCAAAGCATGCGAAAAGTCGGATTGAGTATACATCACAGCGTATATAATTGATCCTGCAGCGGAAGCAAAAGGAATCAATTATCATGTGTTAAACTTCATTGAACTAGTCAAAGATCTTATCAATATAATAATTTTGACTCAACGCTAATATCCTTTTAGATTTATCTCCATAAATCCAGATATCTAAAAGATGTATTCTACTTCTCCAAAATCTCCCATCATCTAAAATGATCAATATGTCTCCACATATAAGACTGATGAAAACCATATTACTCCCACTAAACTTCATGTATTCAACATAATTCCATGAGATATCGAGAAATATTTTACAACATGATTGACACACTAATTCCAACTCTTTAGTGCTTACTTAAGACATCCTCTTAAGCTTGCAAATTAACTTAGGATAATCAGGATCTACGAACACACAGGTGGATATAAAATATTCTACCTCTTCTAGAATCGTATTCAAGAAGGTGGTTCTTGAGATCCAATTGTCATCATACTATTATGAGATGTTGTAATCGCTAAGTATATTCGAATGGATCGAAGAATTAAGATTGGTGCAAAACTCTTTGCCTACCAATTTATCTTTGAAAATATTTTAATGTTCATCCATGCAAATTTCGATCTTAAAAATCAATTTACATTGAAGAGATCGTACTTCTTCAAGTAAAATTTACCAGGTCACATACCTGATCATCACGCATTGAGTCCATTACGAATCGCATGACTCTAATCCATAGCAAGAAGTTGGGACTAGAAACAGTCTTTTATATGTCACAGATTAGAATTCGAGTGATAAAATTACACCTGACCTCTTAGGTTCTGAAGAAACAACTACTGAACAAGAAATGAGGAAACGTTTTCCGGACCATATGCTCAGTTTTTGGCTCTTGAAACATTTTCTCCCACTCTGCCTTATCAAGAAATAATCGTATTTTTATTGAAAGACAGCATCACGAGTCACAAACGCTTTGTTCTCGTGGTCAATGTAGGATTATTGAGCACTTGTTTCAATCGGATAACTTACAAATTAGATACACTACCCACCCATATCATATATGGAATGAAATCAATCCATTTAAAATGTGCTTTTATATGGTGGGAAAAGAATTAGCAGACAAAATAATAAAAGCCCAAAGTTAGTCATGTGGCTCAGGGAGACTTGACAAAGACAACACCATATCGTATAAGGTTCTGTTTCTCTATGCAACAACACCTTATCTCATAATGTGTGTTAGAGAAGTTAACTCGTGAAACTATTTCACAATAATTTTGGTGAAAATCAAAGTCAATACTTAGATATTTCTATTACGATTTGGTCGTAAGTCCTTGATCTAATACTCTTGGTGGTTAACTACTTCTCATTGAAGCTCTTTGAATTTTTCAAAGATTTCTCATAGCACCTCATTAAGTAGAATCAAACACAATATCTACTTAAATCGTCGGTAAATAAAGTGAAGTAGTCATTACCATCTCTGGTTGTGTTTGTTATTGGACCACGCATATTCTTATGTAATAGGGCCAATAACTCACTAGTTCGATTTCCTTTTCAACAAAAAGGGCACGAATCATCTTGCCTTGAATACAAGATTCGCACACACCATAAGATTCAAAATCAAATGTTTTAGATGTGCTACACAATCCAGAACTAAGATTAGATTTGGGTCACCAATTTTGAGCCTTTTTCAATCTATATGACAAGTAACTTCTAGTTTAAGTGAAGAATATAATTACCTTTGATTGGTATGGGATAACCATTGACCAAGCATAGGCATAAAAAGATACAACGCTTGTTCCATTCACAAAAGTGAAACACTTGTGTCGTACACTAAAGTGGATACTATATTCTTTATTTAGAGGTCATGTACATAATAACTTTTATTAAAGTATACCTCTAAATCCAAAACTAGATTGATCACATTATAACTTTTATGTGTCTCTAATGAAATAAAACGACAATAGTTATTTTTCCTTTGTAGGTCGACATTTAATCATGGCTAGTCGTCGCACGAATCATAATTATATGCATTGAATACATTGATGAGAACCATAATAGGTATCTAATACCCAAAATTGCATTTAGCAAAATAAATGTCGATCATATAGATATAAAGGATGAAAATACTTTTAGGTGTAATAAACCCAATTTTTATTTCTCCAGAAAACTTGGGGCTGATTCTTTTCTAGTGTCTTACACTGTAAAATAGAATCATCAAAAGTTGGGTTCGACACCTTGCTTGGGTTTTGACTTTACTATTCAAAATAGCCTTGTCGTTTTCCCTTGCCTTGTGCCAACATCGTGCCAACCTACTCTTGAACCTCGTCTTATTCTTAACAATTAAGAATATAAACATCCCTTTTAGAGCTCCCACTCACTTTCATGAATCTCTACTTAGACAAGTAGATTAGAATTATTATGAAGACTATTCTTCATTTCATTCATGGTTTTACCTTCAAAAAGAATAAACCTTTCATGAAGTGTCTACGGTTTTTGGTTATACACGAATTCAAATAAATCGATTAACCTAGTCGTCCCAACTGATTTGGCCTCTTTTGAGGTAAGCCTCGATAAGGAGTATTATGATGACATACCAAAAATTACAAATATTTTCCTTTGAGCAAAAAGATTGATGTACCATTGTTATAAGAAGACGTCATAAAAATTCAAAACGTTTTTGACTAAGTGTGACTTATTTATATACTCTTCATAAGAGACATTTGCAATGGTGAATATGAGGATCAAAAGAAAAATTTAATTTTGTCTTTAGCTATGGTGGTTTAAATGGAGATTAATTCGCAATCAAAAAGTGATACCGTATAAATTAATGGAAACTCCTTTCCATTATGGAACGGATTTACAAGTTTGTAGAAGGATAAATATTTGTCATTGCGCGTGTAAAATAAATATCAACGTAAATTAAACATTCATTGCTTATATTTAATTCACTTGTAAAACAATTTTAACAAGTCACTCATATAGTGACCCCTCACGAAATTATATAAGTGATTCTGAGACCCGCTTTTTAGATAAAAAATGAACATGTTATGCCACTTGTATGTAATAAACGGTAAGTCAACATTTTGACTAATTCTACCCCTAGAACTCTCGGTCGACGTATTTCAACCAAATTCATCTCCTAGTCCCGAGATGACGCTTTTCCCGTTGAGTCCAACCCAAATTAGGCGTGTGATCGCATCACCCTACTTACCCGAGGTAAAAAGGGTCCACGTTGTGGTTGCTCTAATGAACACAGGGTTCATAGGTGTTTCAATTGGTAAGGCTAAATCTCAATTTATTTTAAGTTATGTGAGAGGTCTTGTCAATTTAGTTATTAATTCCCTATAAGCGAACAAAGTCGGTGAATTTTGAATAACCTTGAATTGACAATCGAGAAATAAAAATGGACGTTGGCGATTTTGGCATGAGCGGAAAACATAAAGCAAGCAAATAATAAATCCTAGTATGGCCACCTAGCTAATCCAATTAACTAGATGATTAAAAAATCGGAAACCAACTCCTTGGCCCCTTGCCTCTTCTCAGTACATGCTCCAAAAAGGCACCGTCTTTTGGAACACCGACTTCGGGAATCTCCGTCTTCATAATAATTAATTACAAAAAGATACAAATAAAATTCCTATTATACATTTGATCTAAAAAATAAATTAAATTATTACAAACGGCGATACGAGATCGCAAATAAAATTACAACCGAATCGGTATTCCCTTACATTACGGGTAATACCGATTAAAATAATCTAGGCCATACTAGGTACAACTTGCATTACAATTAAATAAATGACATTTATTCATTCAGCCATAACAACATATATAAAATGCTGAAAAAATGCTGAAAAAATATGCCAAAATCGCCCTTGATACTTATTATGCTCATTCTAACTAGGTTTTATGGATTTTATCAATTTTTAACCATTAAAAATCAATAATCAACACTTAAATCGTATTTAAGCTAAAAAAAATTATCTAAACTGATTTAGAACTCAAAAGTAGTCCCCACGAATTTTGTTTAAATTTAATTAGTTTCAATTGATCGTATTTGCTAAATATAGAGGTTTAATCATAACATTTATGAAATAAACCCAAAATAAAATATAAAACTCATAAAAAATTGAAATCAAAATTTTTTTACATTCTGGAACATTTCCAGGAACTCTAAACACCAGAAAAATTTGCCCAAAAATTTTGAATAAATTTTATGAACAAATAACTTAGTTTCAACGGTTTTATCAAATAAAAACCATTAAATATAGTAAAACAGTGAAAAAAATTTCCACCAACATGATATAAATCAGATTATAAAATGTAACAAAAATTTTCAAGACCAGAAAAGGACGTTTAAATTTTATGAACATAATAATCTCACTTTATTGACTTTTATCTTATAAAAATCAATAATCATGCAAGACTTAATTAATAGTCACGAAATTTTACATACAGTATGTGCAAAATGCATGTGAGAGCATATAAAATTTTCATAACCAGAATCAACATGCAACTATTTTTAGTTAACTTTTAACATAAAATATGCATATTAACATGATTTAAAGGCCATAAATCAAAATAAATAACAAATCAATCCCTAAAATCACCAAATTTGACCACAACTATTTTGAGGTCAGTAGGTATGCATGAAAATAAAAAATTTCGTGTAAACCAATTTTAAACACAAATTTTCAATTTTACCCAAGTTATCGTATAACTCAATTGTAATGCTTAAAATCAACATGCATGTAACAATTGAGCTCTGATACCACATAAAAATCATAGACCTCTAATTATACTCCTCTAATTAGTTCATTAAATTACATTAACTTAATGATTTAGGATCTAGTTATCATGCATGCAAATATAAAAGCATAAAAGAAAAGATACATTGGAAATTTTCGGTTCAATATGGGCACAATAAGAACTCCTTCTTATTGTTCTTGAGCATGAAATTAGTGGATGATCCTCCATAAAACAACCTCCAAAGTAGAAGGTCTCCTTCTTGTTGCACCCAAGAATCAACCCAAATAATCTTAACTTATTATTAACTAGATAATAAGTAAGATATAATACTACTAATATTATTGTATTACTACACTAGTAATATGTAGAGAATATTAGTGTATATGAGAGTTTAGAGAGATGTTGATGATTTTAGAGAGATATCTAAAACAAGTGAATAATAAGCAAGCATGAAATGAACAACCAAGTGCTCTATTTAAGGGCACTTGGCCGGTCATGCCATCACCAAAAGGGTGATTATTTTTCTTATTATATTCTCATGCAAATGACTTGAGTGTGGGTAAGAGAATGATAATGATCATGTGTCATAACATGTCATAATCACTTCGTGGAGTGTGGAATTGGTAGAGTAAAATCACTAGTGATTTTGTCTACACAAAACCGGTGCACATGAGTCCACAATGGACTATTTTGATTTTTGATATTTGTCTCACAAATACTTATAATCATATGTTTAATTATCTTGTATAATTAGATGTTAATTTGATCATATAACAATTATATGACACAAATTAATAAACAATATGTACTTAACTTTTAAGTGATATTTTACCATTATATCAATATGTAATGGGTCCCACAAAGTCTAGTTAATTTATTTTACAACTCCTTGTAAATGTAATTAGCTAATTACATCTACCTCAAAATATATGCACAACCTCAACTAATTTAATGATATAACGAATAATCACTAAATTGAAACTTATTTAATCGTATTAAAAATAAGACGTAAAATTTATTCAGTCAGTTATCGTATAATTGACTAATAAACTTAAGTGAAATGAGTTCCTAACTCAATTTCCAATAAATAACTCTCGTAACCAAACATATATCAAATATATATGTAATGGACTAATTAAATTGTATCGTATACAAATAATTAGTTTTCTGTTTGGGTCTCATCATATAGGTGTGACCTAAAGGGATCATTTGATCACCGCCGTCATACGACAATAACGTCAAACTCTAGTCAGCTGAGCGTTACCGATTTACGTTAATCAACTGACGTGGAGTATCAAAATATACTAATTATGCCACGTATATTCCAAATGAGTTTCATTATATAAATGCACTATTGTGGAGGACACTTACTCCAACATTCCCCACTCGACAACCACTTGGTCCTCGCCCTTAGGCTCACACTGCTGCTGCCTTGGCCTCTACCCCTCCACGGTCTTGGGTCATTGGCAGTGGCGCCTCCCATCACATTACAGATGACCTAAACACTCTCTTCCTTCATATCTCGTATGAAGGCCTGGATGATCTATACATCGGTGGCAGATCCCCGCTTCAGATAACTCATACTGGTTCATTTACTCTCCTCCCTACCTCCTTTAAATCCCTTGTCTTTAATAATGTCTTAGTTGTTACGCAAATATCTCGTAAACGTTTTTCCATAACTCAACTTTGTTATGACAATAATGCTTACGCCGTTTTCTCACATTCTTCTTTTTCTATTAAGGACATCCATACCGGGGGGCACTTCTTCTTCATGGACCACTCACTGACTGAATGTATGTGTGGACCCTTTCCTCGCCTCAACCTAACCTAGCCATAACACCAAGACAATCATCGTGGCATCATCATCTTGGCCATCCCTCCAAAAAAAATTTACAAGTTCTTAATTCTAGATTTAATTTAAGCATTTCTAGTTCCGATCAATGTATTGCGTGTCATAATAAAAAAAGCCATTGTCTTCCATTTTCCTACTTCACTCTCGTGTCTACTGCTCCTCTTGATCTCGTGTTTTCTGATTTATGGCATTCCCCCGTCTTATCTTCCGAGTCCTACAAATATTACGTCATATTTGTTGATCACTACACACATTATATATGGCTATACTTCAGCTTAAACAAAAATCCAACACTGCTTCCACATTTATCAAATTTTGTGCAATAGTTGAAAAATACTTCAAAACGCTTATCCACCAATTCTGTTACGATAATGGTGATATAAAATATATTTAGACCGAGTCCCCTCTTCATTCTCTTCTATTTCGACCTTATTTAATGTGTTTTAGCGTCGGTTTTATTGCATTTTTGCCTACTATCACGCCTTGCTTTCATATCGTGAACTTCCGTCTCGTTTTATTATAGCAAATATGCCAAAAGAAGTATGAGACGGGATGAGAAGCAAGAAACCGTCACTAAGCATATAAAGAAGAAGAATAAATGAAGAAAAGACAAGAAGGAAAGGAGCAGGGAGTCCCAGCCGGTCCAGGCCACCGGCCGGCCGGCTGGGGGAGTCGACACCAAGAGAAAGAAGGAAGAAGGAGCAGCCAAGTCCCCACCGGTACAGGCCACCGGCGGCCGGCCGGATGGGGAGACGACATAAGGAAAGAAAAAAGAAAGAAAGAAAAAGGAGTAGGAAGTCCCAACCGGTCCAGGCCACCGGCGGCCAGCCGGCCGGCCGGCTGGGACCCTGTTGGCATTTTCAACTCTTCTTCTTATTTTAAACTTTTAATCCCACCAAACTATAAATACCCCTCTCTTAATTCATTTTTACACACAACCCTAGACAAGAACCCTAGTAATTAGTAAGAAATATTTCCCTAATTAGCAACCTAATCTCTCTTACTTTGTTACAATTACTCTTATTTCTAGTTAGTTATTATTATATCTAGTCTTTCTCTTAGTTATTTGTGAAGATTTGGGTTGTAATTTGAAGACAAGAGGAGACTCTTTCTTCCATTATTAACTCAAGTTCTCATCTTTTTTTACATGTTTGGGAATTTCTCATCTTTATTTTATTTACTTGTCATTTAATTACTCTTTCTTATTTATTTGATTAGTTTACATGTTGAATATGTCTTGTCTTGTTTATTTCACATCAAAGTAACCATCTTTAATGCTTTCCTCCATTAATATGAGTGAGTAGTGTATTTCCAGGGTAGATGGGGGATTTAATATAGGTTTATGGGTCGATTATGGTAATTGGGCATACAGATTAAGTCTTTTGGTAGTCTACTTGTTTTGTGCACACAAGATGTTTGTTGAAATGCTTGAATGAGTAATTTGAGTCTTTTTCATGTTTAATTACTAGTTTGAGTGAGAGCTTGGACTTGTATTGTTTTTGTGTGTGTCTTGGATGTTTAGGGGGAGGTTAGGGCGAGAACCCAATCGAACCTTAGGCTAGGACTCGTCTGAAGTGGAGGCTTGCCTATTTACCGTCTTTCACCGACATGTGGAGATATGCTTAGACTCACTATTAGAGTAGTCTTAACTCCCACCATAATTGACCTATACTTATATTAATGAACCCATTTACCTTAGTTTCTTTTAATCTTTGTTTTAAATCGCATTTTGCCTCCTTGTTAGTCTTGTATAGCATTAATCATCTTCAACTTGTTTTTAGCTAGAATTAAACTAGAATTTGATTAAACCGTCTTAGAACCATAATTACCGTCCCTTGGGATACGACCCTTGCAATACACAACGATAACTCGTTTGCTTGCGAGGTCAATTAAAACATACATCAAGTTTTTGGCGTCGTTGTCGGGGACGACAATATTGGATAAGATAGTTTAATTGATTTTAGGCTTAGTTCACTTTTATTTGTTTGATTTACCATCTGTCCTAGTGCATCTATTTGCATTTGGACTATTTGATCTTTCTTTGAGTGCATGAGTAGGTGTTTTATCGGACCTCTTTTCCCGCTTGATCGAGAGATTAAGAAGACTTTTCGGGCAAGAAGAAGACAAGTACTTGCTTCTTTAAGAAGATCCCATGTTCTTACTTCCACAAATATTCAACCATCCAGAATTGATTCATCCACTTCTCATCCCTCCAATTCCACCTTATCACCCCTCATCATACCAACAAACCACCCTCCAATCCCTTCTCCCATATATTCACCTACTTCCTCACAAAATTCCAACAACACCCTTTCACCCACAACACCAAATTCTCCAACTCCACCAAACTCACCAACAAACAACCCTTTCGTACAAGAAATGGCGGACCAACCTATGGTCTATTACAATAGGCCGGACCCTAATCGCTCTTGCTCGGCCATTAACTATGGAGCTATTGCTCCTAACACCTTTGAGCTTAGACACCATGTCATCTCCTTCATTCAACAAGACAACTTTCATGGGTTGAAAAGTGAAGATGCTCATGAGCATTTAGTGGGTTTTAAGGAATAAGTGGGCACAATAAAAAAATGGAATCACCGAAGATCAGATTCTTCTCATGCTATTCCCATTTTCCTTGAAAGACAATGCCAAGAAATGGTTTGTAACACCCGGAAATGTACCCTATTTTTCTAGTGAAAATATTTTACGGATACCTTTCAGCAAATTTAAGTTTTAATTTAGAATTTTATGTTCCGAGTCGAATTTAGAATTTCCGAGTTCGTATTTGGAATTTCCGCTAGATTCCATGAGAATCCCGTCTTAAGGCGAGTTTGACTTTTCTTGACTTTTAAGTCGTCTTTGACTTTTCTTGACTTTTGAGTCGTCTTTGACTTTTCTTGACTTTTGAGCCGTCTTTGACTTTCGTTGACTTTTTCCCATAAATATCTCATACTCCCTTAATCTATTTCATTCAACACAAACACAATCACCTTACTTCTTCCTTAAGCAAAAATCCAAACCCTTGCCTCCATAAACTTTCCGATCTTGAAATCATCGTAGCTCATTCGTTCTTTGCCTAAATTCACGTAAGTTCATCTCATTCTTCCCCTCTTACCTTCCTCTATCCGTATTGGTAATAAAATTACCGTCTTTCTCGCTTTTTAAATTATCCGTCTTTCTCAAGGTGAAATATATTCATCTTTTATTACCTAATTGTAGGGGGAGACTACTAGGAAGGCTTAGTAATCGATTAAAGACGCGAAAAGGTAACGGTGAAGGGTTACTCGGTATCATTTACGTGTTTTGCATGCTTTATATGTTAGAAATCGTATTTGGAATATGATTAGAAGCTTAGTAATCATGTTATGATTTATGATTGTTGTTATTTGATGATGGTTGATGATGAATATTGATTGTTGATA
>JAIUZE010070467.1:0-58070 GCA_022085475.1 Heliosperma pusillum
ACCCTTGATACCATGTGGTCCCGTATTCATTCTATGCTTGAAGGACAACACTCCAAAATAAGAAGAGAGATCGAGGAGTCAAGAAGTAAACCTCGTAATACTTCTCATTTGTTTTCTTTGTTGAAAGGAAAAGGGTCCTTAAAAGCTATCGGGATTATGGAAAATGAAAATAAGAGAAGAATTGAGTTAGGGATCGGGTTGGTAAATGGATGCGGTTGTGCTTTAAGAACTACTCATGGCTTACCTTGTGCTTGTCTCTTGGTTGGTTTGAAAAACAATGGTGAGAGAGTTCACCTTGATCAAGTTCATTCATTTTGGGGGACATTGGAGTATGGCAATGATGACACAATGCCGAAAAACGATAATGATGCCTTTGAAGAGCTCGTCGATGAAATGTGGAGTAGTGATCCGGCAAGTAAGAGATATTTCATTGAGAAGATGCGCACCTTTCTTCATCCGGAAGACGAGTACGTATTGCCACCCCCTATTAGAGAAAATCCCAAAGGTCGACCAAGAGGATCTACTACTAGGAACAAGTCGTTTTTTGAACATGTAAAGAGGAAGTTTGGGACACCTAGTTCAGATGGATCGACGACCGCTCAACAAACAACAGTTGGTGATTTTGATGAGGAGAGGGTCGGTGCACCTTTGGAATTGGCCTACACTTGGGGTCCTTTGTCAAGCTGGAATAAAAGATGGGGGGTCCCGGAGGAGATGTGGTGTTTTTTTGATGGTTGGGTGGATGTAGGTGACGATGGTCATTGTGGTTTTCGAGTATTGTCTCATGTTGTCCGGGATCGAGAAACTGACCATCTAGTGATGCGAGAATGGTGTGCTCGAGATATTAGGGGTTTTGAGGTGTACAAGGATTATTTTGATGCGTCCTACGTCACAAATAATGGTTTTACTATGTTTGACAACACTTTGAGGCGCATTGAATTTTCCAACAACACCGGTTGTGGTCAAGAACATTGGATGCATGACGTTGATTTGTATGTTTTCGCATCGTTGTTTAACTGGGCAATTTGTGTCATAGGTAAGGCCCTGTCTAGTCCGAGTACATAGCAATGTAGTACAATTTTGCCTTTAAGAAGTTGTCCTTAAAGTCCGGTCCCATATGGTGTTTTGTGGATTTTAAATCACCACCAACATTGGATGCGGTTGCATTGTAGTGGACCACCTCAAGAAGTTCCAATGCCTCCAATAGAGATGACTTGGGCAGGGTATAGAGAACAAAATGTTGCACACTATGAAGATTTGTACAAGACAAATTTCGAAAACTGGCATACGTGTATCGGAACGACACCTAGAGTGCGTCGCACAAGAAGGGATAAGTCTTGACTGTTGTACTTGTGTATTTGATGGATATTTATGTATTGTTTTTTCTTCTTTTATCTCAATTTATTTTTGATTAAATATAATTGACGTTGACAACACTCGAATAAAGCTGACGAAAATTAAAGTGGATACATAAAGCTGACAGAAATTAAAGTGGATACATAAAGCTGACGGAAATTAAACTGGACGGAAATTAAAGCTGACAGAAATTAAAGCCAATACATAAAGCTGACGAAATTCAAGTAGACTGAACATGACTAGAGTAGCTTCATAATACAACCATTAAGATAAACATACCACCAATACACAGTGGAATAATCTTCAGATGAATATTCTTTTGGCTTCCATAACTCCTCCTCTTAGTAACCGGTATAAATGTGGTATGTCCGAATTTCCTCGAGCGGGCCATGGAATATCTGATAATTACCCTGGTAACCCTCCATCAGCTGATATAGTGTCATGTAAGGGACGATGGTTTCACATCTTTTGAACAACTCAATCACCTCCGTCTCGATCCTCTTTAGTTCATCCATTTTCAAAAGAACCGATTCTAAAGAACAAAAGAAAATGGTAACAAATGATGATTAAGAACAAATGAAAATGATAAGAAATAAAAATGATAAGGTATGACGATTATTAATTTTACCTTTTGTTATATTAATTTCAGCAATATGAGGGTTATTTCGCTTATAGAGAGTACCCATCATTTGTGGTAGTGATACGAGATTAGGTTCATAACGATTCATGAAATCCCAAACGATATTATTAAACACAACTAGTAAACGGCGAAGTAATAAAGGGAACTCATTAACAATTTCATCAATTTTTTTTTTGTATAAAATTAACCTCTTGAACATCGTTCATAGGCATGACGGGAGGAAAGAAGGAAAATAGAGAGAATGACAAGAGAGATTTTAAAGAGAAAGTAGATGAGATAGTCAGTTGTGTGAAAAATGATGGTGGTGTGAGCTCTTTAAATAGAGGCACCGTAGAAAACTTGGTACGAACACAAAATAATCCAAAATAATAATAATAAAAATAAAAGTAGCATTACATAATTCAAAACATAAAATAATCTAAAATAATCCGTAGAAACACAATACAAATAAAATAAAACATAACTAAATAATCAAACGTCGTCATGTCCTACATCATCATCGTCGTCGTCCTCCGTGATCCTAAAATAGTCGGCCATATCTGTAACCAACCGATTTACACACGATGCCATCGCCTGCTCAGTAGGCTGTCTGTAGATAAGTGAGAACCTCCATGCAAGAGCTCTGCCGAACTCAGGCTCATCCAAAAGAGGCACCGTAGAAAACTTGGTACGACGGCCACGAGGAAAGAAATACGGGTGGGAGGACTTCGTGTACCATGTCATGTAACGATCGACCGTGTCAAACGACATCACGACCGGATGTGAACGGTCTCTCAAAACGATCCGAGCCTCTGGGAGCCCCCACTCCGAATCAGGGTACTCTCCATAATACAACCTATAACCCGACTTCGGTGAAGCCGGACGATGCTCAACAGCTGGAGTAATCATGGTGGTCGGGATAGGCTGGACATACCCAAACTGCCGCAAAAAATGGTCAGGCTGATATGGCTATACTACATCAAGAAATCTAATCAACCCCGAATAAAGCGATGTCCTACAAGACCGATGTGAACCAACACCGTAAGGGGTCCAACGGATATGCGCCGCCCTAAGCCCGTCTAGCCTCTGACGGTGCTCATCTAGAATCTTCTCCTCCCCCTTAAACCTAGGAACCCGTGACCAAGCCTCCACCAATGGTCTACCCTCAACATAGTATCCTGCATGAGGTCGGAAATGGGGAAAATACTCATATATCCAAGCCTGGAGCAACGACAAACAACCGCTAAGCCCACGAGCATCTCTCTGCGACGCCATACCCAACTGACGGTACAAGTACGCCAATGTCGCAGCTAGGGGTGATAATGAGACGAGACAGCTCGCGAGCAACTCGAGATCGGCTCGGTCAAAGCTCGGTCAAAGCTCGGCTCGTGTGAGCTCAGCTCGGGCTCGGGCTCGGGCTCGGCTCGAGAGCTTAACGAGTCAAGCCGAGCAAACACCGGCTCGGCTCGAAAAGCTCGCGAGCAGCTCGAATTAGTGTGATTAGAGAAGATTTTCCTCATATTTTATAAAAATATATTATCATTATTATATATTTGTATCACATATATCAAATTTCTAACTTATTTGCCAATTTTTTTACACATATCTTTCAAGTCTTGTTATTGAAAATATTGGAAGAAAAAAAAATTAAAAATCAACAATTATATATAGGCTCGATTTGAGCTCGAGTTTGGCTCGAGCTCGCGTTAAAGCTCGCAAGCTTTTTTACGAGCACATTTTTTTCAAGCTCGGGTAAGCTCGAGATCGGCTCGAGCTCGAGTTTTTGTTGTTGAGCACAAGCCGAGCAAGGCCAAGCTCGGGCTCGGCTCGCTCTTATCAACCACCTCAGTCGCAGCCCCCCAAGCATACTCACCAAAACTATCCAAGTCATCAAACAAATGAAGCATCCGGGCCACTACCCTATCACTAGACTTGTCCGTGAACAATGTCTGTCCAACCAACAACATCAAGTACGCCCTCAACGACTCATCATGGCGACCCGTCTCCACAACCTCCCTCAACTTCTGAGTCGACAACCCACCACTCCTATAATATGGTGGCTCGACATCCTGAACTGCCAGCCCAAATAAAGTAGCCATCTTCTCCCTCAAGCCTGCATCCTCCCTCGTGCTACCCTCCTCCTGCTCCACCATACCCTCCACAAAAACCTAGCGCCACTCACTTTTATCCCAAGAATACGCTGAACATCATGTAGTAAGATAGTGATCTCTCCAAAAGGCATATGGAAACTGTTAGTATCCGGCTGCCACCTCTCTACAAATGAACTACATAGATTTTCATCTATGCCGGTGGTCACACAACTCCTCAAAACACCAAGCCCACTCTCACTAACTCTCCGGGCAACCAGCTCCGGCACCTTCATCCCGTTCATAGCCTCCATACAACCGGGGCTCTCATAACACTTCAGCCACGATCTCACCGGCTTGGGCTCCGTCCAACTACTATAAGCCACGTGCCCACCGAAACTATGTAAGACGTTGAGGTGAACCGGTCCACCCTCAACCACGCCACTAAGACGCCAAGACAAATCCCTCTTCGTCTTCTTCCTCCCCGTGCTAGATAAACCCTGACTAACCGGCACATATCGTCCTCTACCAACCTGTACCACCGTCTTACCTGTTGGTTCGGATGCCTGGTTCTCTAAAAAACACTCGTCATCGGGCTGCTCTGCCGCCCCCTCCGACTCAGATCCTGAACCGCCATCAACATTACGATCATCAACTTCACCTACCCTATAAAAAACAGACGGAAAATCTGTCTCGCTCACAGCAGGCGGGGACGTAGGGGCAACGTCCATACCCTCTGACCGAGTAGGACGAAAGACCACTCCGGGTAGACGCACTCCGGGTACACGCCGCTTAGATGCCGTCACTTTTCGGCCTTTCGTACGATCAGGGACCACCATTATGTTTTTTTCTTTATCCATCTGCATATACGATAATATAACGTTATAGACAATCGACAAACAAACATAAACTCATTAAAAAAACATTTGAAATAACGAGAATAAAAAGCGATCATAAACAAATAAACATATAAAACGTTCTTTCAAAAGCGATCATAAACAAACATATAATAACAAATATTATACTTTTACACGAATTAAATTACATATGATTAAACAAATAATCATCGTCAACGTTCAAAACCATCGAAAACAACGCAAAAACAAAAAATGTCCAGGGTGCACGTTGGTGTTAAGGACCAACGTCCAGCCCAGACATTGGTCATCAACACCAACGTCCAGCCCAGATGTTGGTCATTAACACTAACGTCTGGGATGGACGTTGGTGTTGATGACCAACGTCTGGGCTGGACGTTGGTCCTTAACACCAACGTGCACCCTGGACGTTGGTCATCAACACCAACGTCCAGCCCAGACGTTGGTGTTAGTGACCAACGTCCAAAAAATTGTCTTTTTCTTTACCAACAACCAAAACCGTCTTCGAACAACATAAATCTAATAAACCTCTTTCACTACTTCCACAAATTTTGCCACAATACATTCCCAACATGCAAAATCAACTCAAAAACCGTCTTTAACAACATAAATCTAAAAGCCGTATTAAACAACTATAATCCAAAATTTAAATCATAAAAGCAAACCACAACACAAATTCAAATCAATTAAACATATATATAAACAAATTCAAAACATTTAAACATATTAACAACCAAATTCAAATCAATTAAACATATTTCAATCTAAAAACTATTTCAAAAATAAAAATAAAACACATACTTACTTATGAAAAACGTGGTGGTGGTGGTGGTGGCGGTGGCTGCTGGTGGTGCGGCAGGCAGTGGTGGGGTCGGGCTGGTGGCTGTACGGGATGAGAGGGAGAGGAGAGGGAAAGAGAGAAAATGAAGTTAGAGAGGAAAATGGTAGTTACGGTCTTTTTTATGAAAAACGTCGACGATGTTTTATAAAATGTCGACGATGTTTCGTAACCCGGTTTAAAGACTGTAGGGGTACAAAATAGAAAACCAAAAAACACTTGGGTACACCGTATAATATCCGTCTAATACTGCTTAAGGCAGATTATCTATTTTATCCCTAAAACGAATGCAAATATTAACACACGGTATAAATAAGGACAAAATTTCTAACCTTTTTTAGATAAATTATCATTCAACTCGATATATATTCAACCCGTCTTAAGATTTTGTGAAATCTGCATATGGATATGGCGTAATAAGGGAATTCATTTAACCATAGGTTCGTTGGAGATGACTCATAAAGTTATCTAATCTTCAAGGAAACAAATTAAAAAAAAAAAGTAAAAGATGAGTCATGAGGCATTATCCTAATCAGTTTGTTTTGTTTTGTTGTTAAAACACGAGGAAGTACTACGTAATATTCCCAAAGTTTCACATAAAATTGGAGTTGATTTCCTGTCTTCCTGTCTGTCGTCTCTCTTCTGACTTCTCAATTTTCACCAACTTCCTTCCTTGTTCCTTCCTTCCTTCCTTCCTTCCTTCCTTCCTACCTATCATTACTACTTCTATTATATTTAGTTCCTGCTATTTCCAGCTTCTTTACTATAAAACCCACCTAAAATTCCTTCTTTTTTCTTCTTATTTTATTTATTTTATTTCCAGATTTTGTATTTCTACACCTTTTTATATTCCTTTTTTTTTTTTATGAAATTCTGCCTTCCTTCAAGGTTGATTTTTTAAATTGCACTTTGATTAATAATTTGACTTTATATTTTTGTTCAATAAACCCTTCGACTTCATTAAAGATTATCACTCCTTTCAAATAAATATAAAAAATAAAAAATACTGTTTATAATTTAAATTTTTTTATCTGGGTTTTAGTTGAATTTCAGGAATTCTTCATTCCAGAAGGTCATCGTGGATCAGGTACATAATCAAGTCTTTTGAATTATTTTATTTTTTTGATGTCCAGATTTTTATTATCTGGAGATTATATGCTTTTAGTGCAGTTCTTGCTTTTTGTTAATATTAATAGTAGATTGTGTAATTAACTTAATTAAATCAAATTATTTGAATATAATCAGTGACATATAAGTTATCCAATGCCATAAAATGCTACTTAGTTTTTTTTTTCTTTTTAAATCCTCACTCTAGCCCCTACCATGCAAAAAAAAAAAACTAATTTCATTTCAGTATTGATTAAAATACTACATTTAGTCACATGTTTAAAAGTTTCATCTAGTTTTTTAATATGCATGTTTAATAATGGAGTTTGCTTAAACAGTAAGCTTTCTTTATGCTCATGTTCTCATGTACGAGTATCTTTTTCGGCAAGTCTCATTAAAGACGGGCATATTCGCCTTCAATGAAGGCAAGACTTGCCTTTTTTGTGAGAGGGAGACGGATATGCATGTCTTCAATAAGAATTTGTGATCTTTTTAAATTGTGGTTGGTAATTATTGGTACTATATATGATTAATTTGTTGATTAAAAGAAGTTTCTCATTTTGATTAGTTTATCTCTGTTTTGTTTGTTGTTGGATTCAGAGCTCTGCATTGTTGAGAATAAATTGAACCACACTTTGAAGTTGTACTTCATTTGTGTGGTTTTTGGTTACTTGAGTTTGTTCAATTTCCATAGAGATACCAAGCAGAAAATGAGGATATTGGCACGTGCCATTCGCCAATTTCGATCAAATATAAGGGTTAAAGGAGAAATTCATGGTATTTCTGTGGTGAGGGGAAGGCATCTGGTGGAAAGAAGATTGAGTTATACTTGTCAGCCCTTCCTGAATGCCCGAACTGAGAGATATTTACCTCTGTCGTATATGATATCGAGAGCTCTATCAGCCGATGCTATGCAAATTTCGAGTGGAGGTCTCCTTCTGCTCCTTTTTCTATTGCTTTTACTCTAAAATTTGGATGTTTATTAAGGGCAGACTGCAGTTTCAAAGAAAGTTATGTAGACATGTAGTTCGGCCACCAGTGACGGCCTAGTAGTTTTTCTGATGTTAAATATATAAGTCAGTATAATGTAAAAGTTACAGATTTCTTCTTTTTTAGATCAAAATTGGACAACTTTCACATTTTTTGAACTTTCGGGTGTTTCTGAGAAAACTGGGTCCAATAATATTCATCCCCAACTGTCAGCCTTGTATATCTATGATATCTATAGTCATGTTGAAGCTAAAGTTCATCTGGTATGACCATGTGGCAGAGGTTGCTAGCGACAGAATAGGGCCGCTTGTAGAGTATGAAAGGCGAATAGCTGCTGGTGAACTCATGGATGGCGACCTGTGTCAGGTATGCAGTGATGAAGAACTTATAGATACGAATGCTGTTATTGCTGTATCATAGACGTAACATTCGTCTTTTTTTGTCAAGCTCTGCAGTGCTAGTTCTTAGCGTATTTGATTAATACTCCTTTGATTTTTTTCAAACTTTCAATCGTCTCCTTTTTCAATGTCATTTAATGATCTTTTTTTTTAGTTGTTTAATTTTTGACTCATCTGGAATATTGTTAAATTTGAGCAACATGTTTTTTTTTTTAAAAAAGAGAGAAAGGGTAGTGCAAATGTGGAAAAATTGCCTAAAACTGAACCAAATGGATAGGCGTCAGAATGATGCACACAGCACATTGTATAGAACTATAGAAGACGAACTAGGAGTACTTCCTAAAGATGCTTGTAAGTTGTAACAACGCTTCTACACCATGATATCAGAAGACAGAATCCATTAATCTTAAGTTAGAGGCTTATAACTTGTGACTTTTATGTAAAACTCTGCCAGTATTTTTGAGTATTATCTTCATAATGGAATTGTTGTGCATATGCAATTCCTATTAGCCATAGAGATAGTTTTTGATCGAATGCCGGTCACCGGATGAGCTGAGTCTTATATTTACTATTTGCCTCTGTAATTTGTAGTGATAAATTTGTTATTTTTATTGTCTTTTGGAGGTGAACTTGTGCTGACAGTGATCATTGCAGTTAGGCACATTGAGAGAGCTGCAGAGGCTATTTGATGAACTTGTTGAGAAGTCTACTGAATGTCGGTTGGATCGCTATGCTGACTCTGAAAAGGCTGGAAGGTAAGTGCTCAAACATCTTTTCGGTGCTGTTATTTTGTCTTCGTAGTATTCTGCATCTCTGAGAGATTATTGTTATTCCTTATAACTTGTCCGTAATTAACATGTTTTTTTTAATCCAGAAGTAGATGGTTATGGTCTCGTTTTCTGCCACAGTCATCATATTCACCCGTGAGAGGATTATACTTGCATGGTGGAGTTGGGACAGGGAAAACCATGTTGATGGACTTGTTTTACGACCAATTGTAAGATTGGTTTCTTGTTGCTTTATGTTGGACAAGTATTTTTGTATGCTAAGTATTTTATGTCATTTCTTCGTTTTCCCAACTAAATACTCAATGACACCTTGTATTACAACTTTTTCAGACCTTGCAACTGGAGAAAGAAAAGGATACATTTTCACGACTTCATGCTTAATGTTCATAGCCGTTTGCAGGTAATATATATAAGAAAGGTTAAAGGCTTAAGTGTATTATGATCATGCTTAATGTTCACAGCTGGCAAATATGTTTGCAAATGTCCTGCTAAAAAGTTGTGCTTTGTGTAACTGTACATGTTGTAGTGTTGGTCGTAACTGGGTACAGACTGGTGGAGAAATTGAAGTTTGTGTATTGTGTGCGTATATTGTTTTTGTTTATCCCATCGAGGACAACCAAGTTCCGCTGAAACCCTCAGCCCCATGCACTTGAATCGGTATTTTTACTGGCACCGGGGTGATAATTATTTATAAATAAGTGCAGTTGATTAGCATGTGCAATGTTCGAGCATATTTTTTTGTGCTGAAGTTTGACAGTAGATTAAGCGCTTTAGAGCTTCTCTTGCAGTTTTCTAAGTACGGACACATGTCTAATAAGTATAAATATATCACTTTGCAGAGACACAGAGGTGTTTCTGATCCACTAGAGGTAGTTGCAGGAGAGATATCGGACGAAGCAATCTTGTTATGCCTGGATGAATTTATGGTATGATCCCAGTCTTGAAATGGCCTAAATAATTTTGAAGCTTTACTCGTTTACCTGTTACGTGTATATGAAGTAATATCTTCTATTTCTGTGATGTTTAGGTAACAGATGTGGCCGATGCGTTGATTTTAAATCGATTGTTTGGACAGTTGTTTAATGATGGTGTTGTAAGCACATAATCCTCTTTATGACTTGTCGGGCTGGAAATACCCTTAGGTCTCTTATCTGAGAGGCTTATTCTTTTACTTGTTTGTTTGGCTGCTAAAATTAGGTTCTTGTTGCAACATCAAATCGTGCGCCAGATAGCTTATATGAAGGTGGATTGCAGAGAGATCTGTTCTTACCTTTCATCGCCACTGTTAAGGTAATTTGGGATTCTTCTCTGTGTACCTGCGATTTGATTCAAGTTAACTTTGATCACAACTTTTGTGGTTCCTTTCCACTAACGGGAGGCAGAAAACGTGAAAGTAGACCTCTTGATGTCCTTTGTGGCATAACCTCTATAGCACATCAAATTGTTATCATCTAATACTCTCTCCGCTCGGTTGGAATCAGTACATTTGTATATGGCACAATTTTCGAGATAGTGGAAAATAGGAAGGGTAAAAATGACAAGCTGTCTTTTTTACGGCAATTGAAAGAGTGAAATTAGTGGAACCCACTTGATTTTGTAAGAGTGCTGTCTTCTTGAAGTGAATTTCTATCGTTACAAGGAGATATAGTGAATTGGTTTAAATATAACAAAAAGTAAAAAATCGTTTGACATATATCTTTTACTGTAGGAAAGGTGTGTAGCTCATCAAATTGGTTCATCGGTGGATTACCGGAAGATGACCTCGGTATGTATTTTGACAGCTTAATTTGTATTTTCTTTTAATATACCATCCAGGCACCCAGTAATAGCTACTGGTCTTGCTTGTGCTTTCAGGGTGAGCAGGGATTCTATTTGGTTGGACTGGACTTATCAGGTCTTCTTAAAGCTACATTTCAGAAGCTTGTCGGGCATGATAAAGCTCGTGCACAGGAGGTTGAAGTGGTTATGGGAAGAAAATTAACGGTACATACCTACTGGATTAACTCTTTAAGTCTCTGCTACGTCCCGGCATTTTCACGATGAAAGCCATTTGCTGAGTCAAGCTTTTGTCTATCTTGTAGGTCCCATTAGGTGCAAATGGATGTGCATATTTCACTTTTGAAGATCTGTGTGACAGGCCTCTTGGAGCTGCAGATTATTTCGGGCTATTCAGTAAGCAAATTTTGATTTCCAAATCTTGTTTGCCTTTGTTTTTTTTTTTTTTTTAAAAAAATTCGTGGGTAAGTATAGATTTATTTTGTTGTTGTAAAGGGAGCCAAGACAACAATTTGCCTTTGCCCTTTTAGACTTTTAGAGCAGGCTGGATCAGATCCAGGTCATGAGCATGGTATAAAAATGTGACATTGGTCATGGTCTCGTGGTTCGTGAACTAACGATCCCGAAATATCAATATTGAGATATTGCTTAGTACCGGATGTAACATGAGTTACATTAGTGGTCGCGGCCATTGCCGTCGGGATTTCAAATATACCAAACATGTGAGATGTGTTATTTCCCATCTTAAAATATGAAATTTTACTTAATTTCCCACGTTTTTAGCTTATATCCTACCTCTTACGCCATCTTCCATTCACAAGTACATTCACATACACCATTGCAAGTGCACTTGTTTCCCTATATGTTACTGTATTCCACAAAATAGCCGTTAGTACGAATCAAGGATTTAAGACGCTAAATTCTGGTAAAATAGCGGTTGATATTTCGAAATATCAGTAAATGTGGCGAAGATATTGGCGTTTTCTTATGAGAAGTTATATAACAGGAGATAATTTACTGATGACATAAAATTCCGTTGCCATAACGGGAGCATTTTAATCTATCAATTGTATGTAATGAGTCTAATGACTATTGATATAAAAGTACTTTTCTATATTTTTTTTTTGGATTACTTGGTTTTTTGTGAATTATAAACTTCAAATTATTCCTTTACTTATGTGCCTTTCTTGTGCAGAGAAATTTCATACTTTAGCTTTGGATGGTATTCCCATATTTGGGCTTCACAACAGGACAGCAGCATATCGATTTGTCACCCTAATTGATGTGCGTATCATTTCTTTGTTTCTTAAGATCTTGAATGCTTCTTCGTTCCTCCCCCCATCCATAACTTATGATCCTCATTTGACTTTGATGGTCGACCAATGTCAACTCTGATGTCTAAATATATGCAGAGATAAGAACATTTGATTTGTTAGATTTGATTTTGCAGAACTATTTTAATAACCTCGTTTTAAAATTGATATTCACTAAAGTACATGTAGTAGAAAAATATCGGCCGAAGTCATACTGGTTGAGCATTTAGTCAAATTACAGTGAAAATTTGAGATTAAGCGAGTACTTGGTTCTGTGGGAACCAAAAAGGAACTTTAGCTTTGTCCAATTAATTTACGATATTGAACCTGTTCTTTGAATGGACCGGGAGTGAAACTTCTCCGTATTTAGATATCAAGTTTTGTTGGAGGGAAATGGAAGGATCCATTTCCCGTCGTGCTAGCCAAATTAAAACCCTTTAAACATTCGAAAGCTGTAGAAAGAAACTACCATGCTTTATTCTCCTTCACCTGCCCCTCACACCCTCTCCGTCTTTGTGTAATATAAACAAACTCTTAGCCTACTGGTCGTATCTAATAACTGAATACGGGGCAATTTCGTTGTTTTCCTGAGTTCTTGATTGAATCTCAGCTGGTTTTGTAGGACGCATTGAGTTCAGCAGTTTCTATGCAAAACAGTTGTATTATTATGCCTGTACATGTTGCTTAACGGTATTTCTTGGGTAGGTGATGTACGAAAACAAGGGCAGATTGTTGTGCACTGCAGAGGGTAGTCCATACGAACTCTTTGAGAGAATTATTACAGTAGCTGATGCCAAGCATATGGCACCCCGAACCTCTTCAAGATCGAGGAAAAGTGATGATCTTGATCTCTGTGTAGACAATGAACTCGGATTTGCCAAAGATCGAACTGTTAGCAGGTATGATTTTCCTCGTTTCTTGGAATGAGCTTCCATTCTTCAGCCCTTCCTATTTATAAGAACAATTTGTGAATAATGTGCTACTTCGGTATCTCACTTTTGCTGACCATCGCCAAAGATCAAACATTCATCTTAAGGCCAAAAACATGCAACTCTTTCACACAAAAAAAAAAATTGGAAGAAAAATTACATATATTGCAGATTCAAAACGAGTGCAAGTTTTCATGTATTTGGAACAAATATTACATATTTTGCAGATTAACAGAGATAAATAGCAAAGAATATCAAGAACAGCATGCGGCATTGTTAGCGGAGAAGCAGTTTCAACAAGACGCTATTGCTGAAAGCGCCGTATAATCAAATACTGACAGGAAGGCAACACAATTATACATTGGAGCTACACAAGTTCTTAATAAAATGAACAATATACAAAATAAGGCATAAATAGATAGCCATCTGTTGTAAGATAGAAGCTCAGAATAAGACTGTCATGAATATACAACAAACTTATTTTAATTTTGATGTGGGGGACCTTGATGTTGTATACAACCATTCATAAACACGTTAATTACGTGTTGTACATTAGATTAATTATGGATTACTTTTTAAGTCGAATCTTGTATTAATGAATAATGATTCGAGTTGTACATTACACAATTTGGTCAATGAGAAGATTCGTGTTTAAGAATTAAGATCCGTCACTTTGCTTCAATACTTATACTCCGTATGCCTGTTACTTTCTTCGGTTCAATAAAATAGTTGACGATTTGTAAAATGATATAGATAAAACTCGCAAGTGCTGAATTTAACGTAAAGAACTTTGGTTTATGAGCGTGTTAGTGAGCGTTGATAGTTTTGGGACGTAAAGAACTCTGGTTTAAGAGTGTGTTTCACATGTACACGGAATATTCATACAAGTGTTAATAGTTGACATGGACTATATGGAGTACGATTAACGACGACATGAAAATTCTATACAAAGTTCAATACTGAAAATCAGCCAAAAAATCTGTCAAATACAAAACTAAAATGACAGTACATTTTTGGCGTCATTGTATCCATAATAAGATAAATACCATCTAACAAACTTTTTCAACCCGGTTTGTAAATCGGTTGTGGGCTTATACCCGAAATCTCTATGGGCCAAACTTATATTAGCATGCGTAAACGGAACGTCACCGTTTCCTGGCATTTCCACCACATTCTTTTTAGCTTTTCTTTTTAAATGCTTCTCTAGTATACTGACAAGTGTCGGTACAGTGACCGGCTGAGTATTCCCCAGGTTGTATATTCTATATGGGGCTGGCCCACGCTTTTTACCGGCACTCCCGGTACTCTTTCCTGAAGTATCCAATGCTCCTAAACACCCTTTTACGACGTCGTCTATGTAAGTGAAATCCCTTGCTAAATCCACCTTGTTTTTCCCTCTGTACATGGTTATGGGCTTTCCTTGGAGAATGTTACGGGTAAATGAGAAGTACGCCATATCGGGCCGGCCCCATGGGCCATAAACCGTGAAGAACCGGAGCCCGGTTATTGAGAGGCCGTAGATGTGGTTGTATGTGTGTGTAATCGCTTCGCCGGCTTTTTTGGTCGCGGCGTAAAGGGACGCGGGTTTATCGGTCCTGTCCAGTTCCGTGAACGGGCTCTTTTCATTGAGCCCGTACACGGAACTGGACGATGCCCAGACAATGCTGGGCTGCGGGTTTGCCGACTTGCATATTTCCAGCAAGTTGACGAGACCCGCAATGTTGCTGTGTACGTACGATTGCGGGTTTTCAATCGCGTAACGTACACCGGCTTGTGCCGCTAAGTGGAGCACGTGTGTGAACGCGACCACCTCGAATAATTTGGACAATATCTTTTGATCGTTAATGTCTCCCTCGACTATGAATATGTCGTGGGAGCTCAACAGACTCTTACGAGCCTTCTTTAAAGAAGGATCGTAATAGCTGTTGAAATTGTCGAGTCCGACGACCCCGTCCCCACGTTTCTTCAGGGCTAGGGACGCGTGGGACCCGACAAACCCGGCTGCGCCGGTTACAAGTACGGACATTCCGCCTGATCTTTGAATTCTGGCGGAATCCTGTACTTGTTTCTCCCATTGAATACCGCCCCACGACGCGGTGAAATACCGGTTACCCGTCTCCACGAAGCTTTGGAAACTCAAATACGACGCCGTTAATGCGACCAAGAAGAGGGCCCACAGGAACATGGTGCTGGTGGAGGCGAAACATCGGTGTATCTGGCGGTTAAGGAAATATGAGCGTTGATCAACCTTGAACTTTCCTGGTGTAGATGGAAGTAGTTCATCTTCCAAGTGAGAGGTTTTTTGAGTTTTCATAAATATAGGTTAGCTATTCAATGATATGATATTTGCTGTAATTGATTTTTATTTATTATTTTGAAGCAGATGCAGAGGATATTTTGGGGTAAAGGGGGAAATGATCTGCATCTGCAAAGAAAAAAGTGGAGATGAGTAGTGAGGCAGATAAATAGAGATAAAATCGGGGGGACAAAATACGCGTGAACGCGTTAAAAGGGAGGCCAGATGGATTTATGGAAGGTGGAACGAAGGGTTTGACAAATAACACGGGGTTTTGAGACGGTTTATGTGATCCCATTTTCTTTGCTTATGTTATACTAACTCCGTCCCGTTTGGTTATTTGTTTATCATTTTCATTTTAGAGTTTTTCATTTTGACACGGTTAATGTGACCCCATTTTGATAAGATATTAACAAATGGATTACTTACCAAAGAAAGAACAAACTAAATCTAAATGGAACGATCTTTCCACAGGATTTCCAAAAAACGATTAAAGAGAGGATTGGAGATTTTGAGAGATGATTACATAGTGGTTAGATGAATAAAGATAAGGAAACATCTGATTAGAATGAATGGTTATCAAAATATAACCCCTTTCTCAAAATAGAAAGATTCGAGGCAAAAACCACTGCAAATAGGCTCCACTCGGTCGAGAATTCGACCTATTCGACCGGTTTGACCTATTCTTCTTCTCTTTCTAGTAAGGTAATAAAAGTCTTATCTTGCTCATTTTCATTTCCCTCATCTTTTTCCAATTTTTATCAATTTTTGTAGGAGGAGATCTAGAGGATTCCGAGAGAGATTATTTTCTCATAGAGGAAGAGCTTGAGGAAGATTGAAGACGCAAAAAGGTAACGGTGTAGGGTTACTCGATATCACTCTTATGAGTTTACATGTTAAAGTAGTTTTTATCATGAAAAAATGAGTTCTTTGTGTTGAATTCATATGGATATGTATTTACTACACTTTTCATGTTTAATTAACCTCATATGTGAATCTTATGCAAATTTATGCTAATGTTGTTGGGTTTACACATTTATTATGATTAGAGTTGTGTTTAGTAATAAATGTTGTCTTATGTTGTTTTAATTGATGATATGTAATGATTGAGCATGATTATGTTGCATTTAATGAGATTTAGCAATGATAGATGATGGTAGAAATGATTGGTTAGTATTTGGATTTGAGTTGTTGTTGTTGTTTGATTTTTTTTCGTGACTTGTTTGCCCCAGCCGCCCTACCGGCCGCCGCCCTACCGGCCGCCGCCCCCCTCAACCAGCTGGGAGCCCCTGTATCAAAAATGGGTTAAGTTTTGGTGATTTTAAGCTTTGCGTGTCCAAGCCGCGTACCCGGCCGCCGCCTACCCCAACCGGCTGGGAGCCCCTGTAATTTGAATGTTGTTGTTTGTTGTTGATTGTTGGTGTGTGTGCCCCAGTCGGCCACTCGGCCGCCGCCCCACCGGCTGGGAGCTCCTTCTCTTCCTTTTTCCTTTGATTTTCGTTTTTGCATGTGACCCCCAGCCGGGTAGCCGGCTGTCGGTCCCCCTGACCGGCTGGGACCCCATGTGTCTCTTTCTCTCTTTTTCTTCCACTTGTCTTCACATGCAATGGTTGGTATGGTTTGTTTATCTTATAAACTTAAGTAATGACATTTAATATTCATGAATAGAATATATAATATCTCACACGCCTTTATTGTTGGAGTAGGTGTCCTCCACAAAAGTGCGCCACATAATAAATCTTATTATGGAATATAATTGGGATAATTATTGACTACATATATGATTAGTCAGTTGATTAACGTAAATCAATAACGGTTGGCTAACTAGAGTTTGACGTTATTGTCGTTTGACGGCGGTGATCAACTGATCCCTTTCGGTCACACCTAAAGGATGAAATCCAAATAGTAACTAATTATTTGTATACGATACAGTTAATTAGTACATTACATATATTCGATATGTACGAGAGTTAATTGTTAGAAATTGAGTTAAAAACTCAAATTCGATTAAGTTTATTTTTCAATTATGCGATAATTGACTAATAAATTTATATCTTATTTTAATATGATTAAATAAGATTTAACTTAGTAATTAATCGTTAAATTACTAAATTAGTTGAGGTTTTGAGATAGAGGTAATTAGTCAATTATATTTACAAGGAGTGTAAAATAAATTAACGGGAGCATTGGGACCCATTTATATTATTGATATATGGTTAAAAATTACTGAAACTGTTAATAAGTACATATTATTTATTTAATTGAGTCATATAATTGTTATATGATCAAATTAACACTTAATTATACAAGATAATTAACCATATGATCAATAAGTATTTGTGAGACAAATATCAAAAATCAAAATGGACCAAACTAGGCCATTGTGGCCGGTTGGTATGTAGTTAGAATGGTGATGATTGTTGTTCTTATTTATACTCTTTGGTTAGCATTTGAAAGTGACATAACAAGTATAAAACAATCATCATTTTTTCTACAACACTCCACTCTAATGCATGTGATAAAATTAAGCAAAATAAGAGTCCTTTATGGACTAAGTGGTCCGGCCAAATGGCTTTAAAAATGAGCAATTGTGTTCATTATTTTACCACTTGATTTTGTGCAATTTGTGTACTTCTCTCTAAGATTCTTCCTCTCACTATAAACTCTCATATACTAATATTTACTAAGTATTACCAGTGTAGTAATATAGTCATAATATTAGTAGTATTATATCTATCTTATTATCTAGTTAATAATAAGGGTAGATTATTTGGGTTAATCTTGGTGCAACTTAGAGGAGATCTTCTACTTTGGAGATTACTTGTGTTCATCCATATTTGTAGCTCAAGAACAACAATAAGGAGTTCTTGTTGTGCCCTTATATTTTCCATATCAATGTGAGGAAATTTCTTCCTTTATATAAATGTCTTTATATTTGCATGCATGTTACATAGATCATTAAATACTAAATTAAAAAGTAATTTAGCAACTAATTAGAAGAGTCTAATTAAGGTCTATGGACTTTCATTTATCACATGTATGTTTGGTGACGGTTTTTAATATATTTCCCCTTTGAGTCGGTTTTGACTTAAGTCCTGGATTAAGTCATATTCGTTGATTGCTTTGAACTCTCATTTCCCGGCTGCACCCTCATACTCGTTCGACTTGAATGTCGGAGTCAATGGGGTGTATCTTTGATGCTTGTATGCATTTTTTAGTGAGGATATGACGACGTTGTTGGGAGGAGAGCGCAATGCGTTGATCGACCCGGCCCAAATGTTGTATCCTTAAGAGGTGGTGTCATTGCATGTAGCGTACTTACTTGTTCATGTTGGCCTTGCCTTCCGTGTAGTTTAGCCGAAGGGTAATACTTGTGCTCTTTCCGCCTCTTTCGCGTAGTTTAATTTGGGGTAGCCGGAAGGTAATACTTGTGTTCATGTTGGCCTTGCCTTTCACATGTCGAATCGGGTACATGTCTTGTCACGAAGTATGGCCAGGTTTAGACTAGGACCGTATTATTATCGTTGTCATACCGGGAGGATCGTGTTGGTCATACTTGCTTGTACAGATGCTAGTGCGTGTCATTTACTGTGAGAGTAGGTTTGCTTGTATGTTGGATCATATGTTGGGTGTTGAGTTGGATACTTGGATTGTTTTGATGCCTTGTATGGTTATACATGTTGAGTCTCTATCTTTCTCAAGTATATGTCGTTAATGGTGAGATATAAGTCATTAGCGTATATATAGTTGCCAAGGGGTGTCTCCCCCGAGTCAATAATGTATGATGATAATATAATGATTGATTCAAATGCTTATATAATGTTACTATGAAATATTCACGTACGCTATTCTAATATAATGATATGTATGATGTTACATGTTTATATGCTTGATTATGTACGTTTTGATGTGATATGGCTGGGAGAACCTGGAGTTACTCTCTATTGACTGTGGCATTCATGTTTAATGAATGAACATGTACAGGTCGGTGCTACATGGGTTGAGACTAGTGTGAGCTAGCGAGCGTCGTTCCACGATGATTACCTATTACCATTTGACTCCTATATTTTTGGAGTTATTTGTATATTTTGGGACCGTTGTCTCCCTTGTAGTTATTGGTCGACCTTATTCGACATTTTTACTCTATTTATTTATGTTGGACTTTGTTTTATCACGATCATTGCGAAACATGTTTAAAACGTTTTAAAAAATTCTATAATTTCCGCTGCATATTACTTGTTTACTTTTACGCTTTCACAAGGGTTGTCACATGGTAGCATTATATTTTTTCATTATTACTAAGCGTGACCCAAAGCTTATTTTCTGTCAATGTAATTGTATTTTAGAGTTTAATTGATAAAAGGATGATGAATGTGCTAACAAGTGGAAATTTGGGCCTTCTATTACTCACCTTCTGAAAATAAACTCACTTATGCCTCCTCCTTCCTCCTCAAATTTCAGCTACATACTCACCTTCTTCTTCCTCAAACAACCAAAAACCACCATTAAATCTCCATAACTTCTTAAACTTAAGACGGATGTCATTTCTCCGTCTCTCAACGAAACTTGATGATTGTTATATAAATCATCTCCTCCCATCCCCTCTTCATTTTCATACCATAAAATATCCATTTCCTCCAACTTCTTATAAAACCCATTTTTCTAGATCTAAACTTAAGACGGGTATAACTTCTTCATTTCTTAATGTTTAATGTTTCGGAATCCTCTCAACATCCTCTTTCTTTCTAGCCAATAAAAGATCGAAACTTTTGACTCTGTTTTAAGATCGTCTTTTTCATATTTCGTTTTTGGGCTTCTAACTGCGTCTTTTGTCGAGAAAAAGTGGACTTTGAAGGTTTTGGGTCAAGGAGTTCGTGTGGGTTGATGGGTTAGCTCCAGAATCGAAGATTCGAAGTGCTAATCGAGGTAACGTAGACGAGTTACTCGGTATCACTATTATGTGTTTTACATGTTAGAGTAGTATTTATCATGAAAAGATGAGTTCTTTGTGTTAATTTCATATGGATATGTGTTTACTACTCTTTATCATGTTTAATTCCTCTCATGTGTTCATCTTATATTAACTTATGCTACTATTGTCAGATTTACTTCTTTTATTATGTTAAAGTTGTGTTTGGGTAACAAATGTTCTCTTATGATGCCTTAAATGGCCATATGTAATGATTGGATATGATTATGATGCATTTAATATGGTTTGATGATGATTAATGTTAGTAGGAATTAATGGGTATCAAACGAAATTGAAGTTGTTGTTGTGGTTGTGTTGTTTTCATGGCTCTGTGGCCCCAGCCGGGTGGCCGGCCGCCGCCCCTGCCCCCAGCTGGGAGTCGTCTGATTTTTGTATTTGTGCAAATGTCTGTGAGTCCCAGCCGGGTGGCCGGCCGCCGCCTAGCCGGCTGGGAGTCCCTCTTCTTCCCTTTGGTTCGATTTGTGAGGATGCCCATGACCCCCCAGCCGAGTGGCCGGCCGCCGGTCACCACCATCGACTGGGCGTCTCTGCTCTTGGTTGATGTTGGTTTTGTTAGTGGTGGTGCTCAGCCGGCGGCTGGGACCGCGTGACTCTTTTTTCTCATTTTTATTTCTTATGCCTTCACTTGAGACGGTTTATATTGTTCGCTTAGCTTATGAACCGATGTTATAACTTTAAATATTCATGTTTAGAATATATGATATCTCACATGTTTTTATCACACGTTTAGTGACGGTTTTTGCATGTTTTCCCTTTTAAGTCACTTACACCTTGAGTAATGGATTGAGTCTTGTAGATTGGATGATATAAACTCTCATTTCCCGGTTGCACTTCTATACTCGTTAGACTTGATGTCGGAGCGATAGGGGTACAACCTTGATGATTTTATGTATTTGTTTAGTGGGGATATGATGACGTTGTTAGGAGGCGAACACAATGCGTTGATCAACCCGACCGTCAAATGTTGTATCCTTGCCAGATGGTGTCATTGCATGTAGCGTACTTGCTTGTTTATCCTTAACCTCATCTCCGTGTGATTTAGCCGGAGTATGACAAACATGTTTATTCCGTGAGTCTGGCCAGGTTTGGGCTTGGACCGTATTATTATCGTCGTCCTACCGAGAGAAAATGAGTCTTTCGTGTAAGAAATGTTTATCGTATACGGTTCAGGGAAATGTTTATTCTGTGGATGTGTTGGTCTTTCGTGTAAGAAATGTTTATCGTATACGTTTCAGGGAAAAGTTTATCCCGTGCACATGTTTGGTCATACTTGCAATGTACAAATGCCAGTGCGTGTCATTTACCGTAAGAGTGCGTATGCTTATGTTTGATCATATGATGGATTGTATACTTGATTGATTGGATGCCTATGATTGGTTTATATGTTGAGTCCCGAACCTTCTCAAGCATATGTCGCTAATGGTGAGATGCAAGCACTTAGTTTACATGTGGTTGATGTGGTCGTTATACACCAAAAATAAAACCTAAGTCTACTAACTAAGAAGATAGCGGAAGTAGGGTCGATCTCCACAGGGAGGAAATTAATTAACTGTAATCTAAATCTGCAAGTAACAATCTGGGGGGTTTTGAAAAGGTTTTAACTAACTAAATAAGATTAAAGGAAAGAGAAATAAAGGAAGAAATAAATATGGAATAAATCAGATAAAGAGAAATATGCTAGGATTCGGTCTACTGCAGTATCGGCATCTACGGGTCAACTAAGTCAGTCAATCTATCAATGAGAAGAGCAATGGTTTTCTCCTCTCGGTCTCAAACCACCCTAGGGATTTTCCTAATTAACTTCCGCCCTCTTAGGAGTCACCTATCAATTCTAAGCAAGCCTTCCCTTCCAATCTTTCGATCCAGGTCGGGGTTAACTACCTAGCCTAGTCTCCTGCGTGCACTCATTCGACTAAACCTCAATTAAATTGCTTAAACTGATTCTCATATTCAAGACTAACTAAAATAATCTATCCTAACATGCCTCTACTACAGTTTCCCTCATCCCAACATACAAGAGAATTAGCTACTCATGTTATTAACGATGCTAACAAAGACGATTGAATATATGATATTAGACATAATAAAATCGTAATTAACAAGCATGAACAATAACAACGCAGTAATTAAGAAGAGTAAACAGTGATTAAGATTAAAACGAAGGTAAGAGTAGAAGAGAGAAAGTAGTTTACAATCTTAGCAATCCGGCGTAAAGAACAATCCAAGTCGATAAACCCGAATGTAAACTAAAGGTTAAAAGTTTCAGAACTAATGAAAGATTAATGTCTGCTAATTACTGTATGATAATAACTGAATAATAAAAACTGAATAATTCAAAACTGAATCCCTAATGACGTAAATAAGAGTCATATATAATGTGTAACACGACTCTAACCCTAATTAAGCTATGGACTTGCAGCCCGTGATAGGATCCACTCGATCGAGGGAAATTACCCTTCGATCGAGGCTTTTATTCTAGGAAATCAGTCGATCGAGCACTTGATCTACTCGATCGAGCAACTGGTATACAGCTCCTACTCGATCGAGCAAAGATGTAGCTCGATCGAGTTCTTCTGGCTTCAACTCACCTCGATCGACCAAATGCATAGTCGATCGAGGTCTTCTGGCATAACACATGGTGTGAGTCATGACTTGGGACTTCGATTATGAACGGTTTCACGCTTCCCCATGCAAGAGTTCCTGTTCCGTTCCTTCCATTCTCCTAAATGCATGCAAAGTGGACTGTTTTGGCTCGGTTTCTGCTACTATGCAACTTGTACCTACAAAATAGTAATGAAAGTACAAAGTAGCCAAATAGGGGCATATGGTGATATAATATCACCTAAATGACATAGAAATGCGTGCAGAAATGGACTAAAAAGTCTATATAAAATACATGCATCAAACTTCCCTAAACCAAACCTTTGCTTGTCCTCAAGCAAACTAAATGCAGCTAAACGGAACAAAATAAACCTAGGGGAATGGAGTAAGTCTCAGAGCTAGCAACAAGTCAATGTTAAACAGTTTAATGCACTCATTCAATCGCTACAAAGCTTAATACGAAAGTGAGCGAATTCATACAATCTTGGAAATAAATTAGACTTTCGACCTTGCAAGACTCAACCAAATTCGGACTCTCACGGGTCACTCTTCTCTCAACAAGCAAATGGTAAGTAAATATGTATAAGAAAGATGCATTCCTAACTAACATGAAAGATGATTCAAGCACCGTACACACGCATAACCACCATTCAAGGACAATCACGTGCCGAACATTTGCAAAAATATGGATATGTGAGGCTAATTGGTAAGAAGGGGCAAAACAATTAATGGTAATGTGAGGGTAAATAGCCAAGCTAGTTCCTAACAAGATCGCAATAGAACTCGTTCCACTCTTCCAGCAATCAAAAATTAAGCTCGATGCCTTAACATATATAGGCAAATACGTCACAAATTCCAAATAACACCTCAACAAAATAATGATACGCATAGGAGGTGTAAACAACAAAACTTCAGCCAAATTTTTTTTTCAATATATATTTTTTCATTTTTTCTTTCTTTTCTTTTCTTTTTCTTTTTCTTGGCTGATCGAGGAATAACCACTCGATCGAGTAGAATGAGTCACTCGATCGAGGCACTAAATAACAAAATCTACTCGATCGAGCTAAACAAAGTACTCGATCGAGGCACTATTCTCACTTCTCTTCTTTTTCTCGCAAATACCCACTCCAATCAATGAAAACGAGCCAAAACTGACACAACTGTAAAATATACCTCGACTACTAAACTAGCTCGGCAAAGGTAGGCTCAGTTTAGGATGTAGTTAAGGGCAACATGCAGATATGGCTTTATGTGGAGTTAATGGGGTAGAATGAGGAAAAGGGAGATGCAAATATTCTCAAAACACGTAATACCGACCACACACCCAATGCGTGCAGGCAATAAGAAATCAAAATTCATATACAAGCAAATGACACGAGATGTGGGGAGTAACTACTCTCATTCCTAGATGAACTGGTCATGGATGTCACCAGTTATAGGCTCTAAACTCAGAATATATAAGTAGTTTGCCAAAATGTTAAGTCAAGTCTACTAGTCAAATTTAAATTCCAAGACAAAATTCAATAGCTCACTATTTCGATTTCACTAAGTAAGTCAAGAAAGGTGCAAGGAATAGCATAAAATAGACTTGTAGTGCGATTTTATCATGAACAAGACTCCAATCCGACTCAACTATATGCAAAAATAAACGTGATATTTTTGGTTTTTTCAAATTTTTTTTTAATTAACATGAATTGTAAACGTGAATGCAGTACAAATGCAAATGCAGACGCAAAAGGATGCAAAACACCTCCCCAAACCAAAACAGACAATGTCCTCATTGGCTAGCACAACAGCATATACGGGAAAGGGAAAAAACAACCTAATTCATGTACCTAAGGAAGGAAATATATATGAAGAATGGAAAAACAAAAGGGAACAGAAAAACTCACAAAGCTTCCCCAAACCAGCATCAAACTGGGGAGCTAACATCACCTACTCCCATCCGTCTCCCCTGTCTCCACCCGATACTTCGGGTCCCTCTCCTCCTCCTGAGCTAGCCTCCTAGCTGCCAACTCCGCACGCTCCCTCATGGCCCTCTGTGCCGGCGTCTCATCTTCTTCCTCTCCAGAAGAAGAGGAAGAAGAAGATGGTGAAGGATACCCACCCTCTGGGTATCTGTAGAATGAGGGGTGAGGCCATCCATCTGGAATAGGACGCCCTCTGCGGATGTGGTCCTCATAGATAGGGAACAAGGCCAAGGCCTGATCCCGTCGCATCAGTGCAATATCCATGCGCATCTCAAGTAGCAAAGCATCATGACGCCCTTGGTCCATGACCTCAGGCGTCTCAAACAGGGGAGGACAAACAAAATTAGCCGGAAAAACCGACTCAGGAGGTGGAGTGGTGACAGGTGGGGGCGTGACAGTGCTCGGCCCCACCTGTTGAGAACCCGACGTCTCTCCAACATCCCCCTGAGGGGAAGCTCTCTTCCTCTTCTTAGTGGAAGAGGAAGGTGTAGTGGTGAAAGGTAGATGGTAAACAGGGGGAGGGGGTTTCACCCCTCGCATAGTAGTGAGAGGTGAAAGAGAAGGCAATGTAGGGCAAGGTAAGACAACGGATGTGGAACCACATATCTTCCACACCCGACGCTCAGAGCCCGTAATCCAAGTAAACCCAATCATGACAGGTATATCTAAATCGACTCCTGGTCCTAAGCGCTGGTGAGTCCTAGGGAAGTCTGAATAAAGGTGGCGGCCAATCCTACTGACCAGACCACCACAGACTACGGCGCTAGACACCCTAGACTCTAACTTCTTCCAATGAAGAGCCACTAAGTAAGCGATGTTCAGGACAAACGGGGTACCGCTATCAATGTTCAGGTACCCTGCCAAGATGGCTAACTCAGTGTTGGTAATGTTGTTGGGTTCTGGCCTAGCAAAAATCGACTCTCCTAAAAGTCGCAGAAAATAGCGCAGTGCAGGGTGGTGAACGTGGGCCACCCTACGAGTGTCGTAGGGTGTGTGAGAGAGGGCGGTCCAGACCTGGCTCAACAGCTTCCTAGGAGCTGCTAAAAGACCGTCACTCGAAAGACCCAAAACCTCCCCAAACCTAGCTAAGGTCCACGAATGCGACTCATTAAAGAGTCGGAAATGAATGCAAGCGCTAGTCGGTGAGGTAACATATATATCGGACTCAAAAGTATAAGAACTAAAAAACTCAAGCGTAGGTACGCGATATGTATACTCTCTCATCGATGCCAAACCCGACATGCCCGTCCCGTTAAGTAACAAACAAACATCAGTGAATAAACCTAGCTCCTCTAGGTCGGGACGGTACAAAAAACGACTCAAATGGATGGGGGAGTTAAGTAAATAAGATAACCGTTTCCGGTGAATACTAGAAACGAATTGTACCTCCCTCATCCTTTGTAGTGGCCCAAGGGACTCCACGATATGTGGCTGACTGGCAGCCTTGAGCGCCTTCGGTGGTGCCAATCCTTGAGTACTAGCTAGCTGCTGGGCGGCTAGCTGGCTGGTGGTCAACGCCTTCTTACTAGGAGCGAGTGTGGAACTAGAAGGCGGAGCGACCTCAGCAATGGTCGCTAGAATAACGGTCTCAGCAGTGACGGTCTCAGCAGTGATCGAGTAGGCGTCTTTTGATGGTCCTCATTTTTCTCGATCGAATAGAATTCTCCTCGATTGATTCGAATTATACTCGATCGAGCTCTCTTTCTCGCCCACGTCACTCGATCGAATCACATTGTACTCGATCGAATGATTTTCCTCTATGCATAGCCTTCGACTTTCAGCAATTTGATTTCCGCTTCTATTTCCTGCAAAAAATGATACGGAACAATACCCAAAAAAAATACCAAAAATCGTCTAACAGGAAAAATAAATTGTTCATCTAAACTACGAATTATAACGTAATAGTCTAATCTAAGTAAATAGTCTAATTGTCTAATTGTCTAATGAAAACACAATAAATTGTTATTTACAATTTAAACGGGGTTGCAAACCCGGCTACCAACCAAACAGTTTCATGACAAGGCCACCGTTAGGCCTTTGACTTGCGGAATTACCCTCAGCTGCGGTAATTTCCGACTTCTTTCTCCACACATACGATGGGTTTTTGGAGTCTAGCTCCACCTCTGAATCACTCGAGTACATGCGAGCACCTTTGTCCTTCTTGGACTTCTTCTTGATGTCGTTACGCAGACATGGCTCTCCCTTTTCCAGCTCCAATGCTACCGCTCTATGATCTGTAAGGCAACATACAACAGCACGTTCCTCCAATTCGCTCCCAAGCTGGGGCGGAGGTGTTACGGTAGCAGTGGGAATATCACAGATAGGAGCTATAGGTTCGATAGGAACCGAAGCTTTGTCATGCGTGAATAAATCAGGTGTGATATCAGCTAAGGGAAGTGCGTGACATGGTGAAACAAGCATAGGACCCTTACTAGCATGAGACTGCGTGAAACCTAGGTTCTCCCCAGCTATTTGAAAGGTCAGTGTCCGTAACCCAACATCAATAACCGCTTGCGCAGTATGCAAGAACGGTCTTCCCAAAATGATGGGAGTGTGAGAATCCTCTGTGGAAATATATCCGTATACATCCCTTTAATCTTACAGGATTATAATGAAATTATGATTTATATGATTAACAGGTCATAAACGAAATTGCATAATAAACAAAGGGATTAGGAATAACCTTTAGTCCTCGTAAATTCGGCCTAAGAACAAATATCAAAGTAGATATCCTCCTAATCATCTCACCCAAGATTGATCGAGAAATGCCCTTGTATTTGCTAGAAAATTTGAGAGAAAAAGAGTCTGTATCTTTTTGTGTGTTGTGAATTAATGATGAATGAATTAGAGTATTAGAATGAGTAAAACTCTCCACATATACTCCAATTCTCACGGCTCAAAAAGGAGAAAATAATGGATTATTTTTCTCTTATTTTGTTACCTATTTTAACCGAAATTCCTTAATGTATTTGGACTCTTTTTCGGTTATATTAGCTTTCATTTAATATAATGTTATACATATTATATTTGTCTAATATGTTGTCATACATTAATAAGGTCCATTACAACATTTTGCAGTGGATATATTAACATAACAATTATTATGACAATCGTATAATATATACTTTAATTATAAATATCGGTATATTTATAATCCTGCTAATTAAATATAACGGTTTATGTTTAATTACGAATTAACATTTTAATTCGTTAAGCTCACATTATATACTACAACTAAATATAACATTTTATATTTAATTACGAATTACAGTTAATTCGTCTTAGCTAACATTATTTAATCGTTATTAAATAATTATATCATCATCACATTGACTAACCTTTTAGTCAAAACACCGACTAACCTTTTAGTCATTTAATAAGGCATCAATATGATTATTTTCTCAAATAATCACATCTCTCACTCACATCCTTTAGGTGTGACTTTTAGGGACCAGTTGATCACCGCCATCTGTATGACAATAACGTCAAACTTATCTAGCAAGCCAACCGTTATCGATAAACGTTAATCAACTGATTACAATACAAAGTATACCCTGTGAATCTATAGAGATTTATTTATGCTATTGCACTAACTATGGAGGACACTGGCTCCAACAATCTCCCACTTGTCCGTACAAGTGTATGTGCGATAACCGATTCTCAAATCCATATTAAATTTCTCCCACTCAATGTAAAACAATTTGCAAAGTCCGTATTCACAAAGGTCGTATTTTACAAGTGATCAGTATTAAGAGTGGTTTCCCCGACTAGAGAGTAACTTAACTGATAAACGAATCTTTATTCGAGCATGGCCATGCATTTCAGTTACAGCTCCTCGAGTGGCCCAGAGAAATATCATATCCTGATAAAGGTTGGATATTTTCTTCAACTCGAATCTTGCAGATACAAGCGCAGTATGAAATGACCCAGTGAAAATCTACTTAGCCTCCTGTTACGGTCGACCATGAGAAAGAAACCAAAGTCACCCAAAAACTGCCTTTATCTCAAGAGACAGTCGATAGTCAAAAGAATCGACTCTAGGAACACTATTGATGTCCTATCCACGACCTGGCACCTAATGTTCCGAAACATTTAGGACTCCATAACGTCGTCACAAAATGTCCTGCGCAGTATCATTATAACCCGCATCTGTGATCGATCAGTCAACTTTTGACTTATGGCTCGTTGAACCCACCATCAATCGACTCACAAAATAATTGCCAGAGTTATCAGCTCATGTAGGCGATTACGGACCAAAACAAAATATAATGTAATTCAGTTCACTTTGTGGTGTTCAATGTTGTCAGTACAACCCACATGAAAAACAAAATATAAAACAAAACGATGATTTCATAGATAGTTTTTATGAAAAAGATACAGGTGTCTAATCCATATAAAACAACTAATACAACTCAGGAACACGCTTAATTCCCATGGAAATAACGTGCCCTTCATGCTTATCATATCTTAACGGTTTAGTGAGAGGATCTGCAACGTTATCATCCGTAGCAATCTTGTCTATCACTATCTCCCTTTGCTCCACGTAATCTCTGATCATGTGAGCCTTCCGTTGTACATGCCTAGACTTGTTGCTGGACTTAGGCTCCTTAGCCTGGAAGATGGCACCACTATTATCACAATAGATGGTGATCGGGTCATCCGAACTAGGAACTACAGTTAGTCCCTGTAAGAACTGACGCATCCATATAGCTTCCTTCGCAGCCTCTGAAGCGGCATAGTACTCGAACTCAGTCGTAGAATCTGCTATAACATTTTGTTTGGAGCTTTTCCAGCTGACCGCAGCGCCATTAAGAGTAAACACGAATCCAGACTGAGATTTCGAGTCATCTCGATCCGTTTGGAAGCTAGCATCTGCGTAACCGGTTGCGCATAGCTCAGTGTCACCTCCATAAGTCAATACCCAATCCTTAGTCCTCCGTAGGTACTTAAGGATATTCTTAACAGCTATCCAGTGTGTTTCACCTGGATTGCCTTGGTAACGACTCGTCATACTCAATGCATATGCCACGTCTGGACGTGTGCATATCATGGCATACATGATCGATCCTATAGCTGATGCATAAGGAATCCGACTCATGCGCTCGACCTCTTCCGATGTCTTTGGTGCCTGAGCTTTACTCAAATGCATCCCAGAGACCATTGGAAGGTTCCCCTTCTTGGAGTTGGTCATGCTGAACCTATCAAGAATCTTATCTATATAAGACTCCTGACTGAGGGATAACATCCGTCGTGATCTATCTCTGTAGATACGGATCCCCAAAATTCTTTGTGCTTCACCCAGATCTTTCATCTGGAAATGGTTCTTTAACCAAACTTTTACCGAAGTGAAGAGAGGTATGTCATTCCCAATCAAGAGTATGTCATCTACATACAATATTAGGAAGACAATCTTGCTCCCACTCGACTTGATATATAAGCATGGTTCCTCGACCGATCGAGTAAATCCATTCTCTTTTATCACGTGGTCGAAACGATGATTCTAACTCCGAGAAGCTTGCTTAAGTCCATAAATGGAACGCTTAAGCTTGCATACCTTCTTAGGATTTTTAGGATCAATGAAACCTTCGGGTTGTACCATGTACAACTCCTCCTCCAAATAACCGTTTAAGAAGGCTGTTTTCACATCCATTTGCCAACTTTCATAGTCATGAAAAGCGGCAATCGCTAAGATTATCCGAAGGAACGCATGCATAACTACGGGTGCAAAAATTTCTCATAGTGCAATCCCTTGCACTTGAGTGAAACCCTTTGGCCACTAGTCGTGCCTTGTTATGTATCCGTTTGTCCTTCTACAGATGCTTTATTTTATAAAGCCATTTGCACTGAAGAGGCCGAACCTTATCAGGTAAGTCAACCAGATCCCATACGTTATTCTCATACATAGAGTCCATCTCGGATTGCATGGCTTCAAGCCATAGCTTAGAGTCGGAACAAGTCATGGCACCTTTATAGGTAGCGGGTTCGTTACTCTCTAGGAGTAAAACGTCATTTCTCCCATTCTCCTCGACCATACCGATGTATCTGTCTGGAGGAATGGAGACTCTACCCAACCTTCTAGGTTCCTCAGGAATATTTACCGCAGCCGATGATGAAGGAACAGTTTCCTCCATTGGTTGCTCGGTTGTTGGTTCTTGAATCTCCGACAGATCGAAGGTTCCATTACTTGTCCTATTCCTCGAGAAATTCTTTCTCTAAGAACGTCGCACTAGCCGCAACAAAAACTCGATGTTTGGTAGGCGAGTAAAAGTAATGACCAAACATCCCTTTTGGATAACCAATAAAGTATGTCTTGACCGATCGTGGGCCGAGCTTATCGTCAGGTCTCCATTTGACATAAGCCTCGCAGCCCCAAACCCGAATAAAGGACAAGTTAGGGACCGTTCCCTTCCATAGTTCATATGGAGTCTTGTCTACAGCTTTAGACGGACTTCGGTTAAGTATTAGAGCAGCTGACAATAGAGCATATCCCCATAATGAGTCAGGCACAACCGTGTGACTCATCATGGATCGAACCATATCAAGCAATGTTCGATTTCTCCGTTCGGACACACCATTAAATTGTGGTGTTCCAGGTGGAGTTAACTGTAGTACTACACCACAGTCTTTAAGGTGTTGATCAAACTCATTCGAAAGATATTCGCCACCACGATCTGAACGTAGTGCTTTAATCTTTCTATCTAGCTGGTTTTCAACCTTATTCTGGAATTCCTTGAACTTGTCAAAGGACTCACTTTTATGCTTCATTAAGTAGACATAACCATATCTACTCAAATCGTCCGTGAAAGTGATAAAATATCTATAGCCATCTCTAGCGTTGATTGACATAGGTCCACACACATCAGTATGTATGAGTCCTAATAGGTCAGCAGCGCGCATTCCAACACCTTTGAAGGAAATTCGAGTCATTTTGCCTATGAGACATGATTCACACGTGCCAAAAGATTCATAGTCAAATGGGGAGATAGTCCCATTATCAATGAGCTTTTTCACGCGTTTTTCATTTATGTGTCCCATACGGCAATGCCATAGATAGGTTTGATCTTTGTCACCAACCTTTGCTTTCTTATTACTCACATGCATTATATCTGTGGTTTGATCTAAAACATATATTCCATTCATGGAAACAGCTTTACCATAAATCATATCGTTTAAAGAGAAAATACAGCTATTATCCTTTATTAAAAACGAAAAACCGTCCTTATCAAGTACGGAAACAGAAATAATGTTTTTCGACAAACTGGGTACATAGTAACAATTATTCAGCAATAACTCAAAACCACTAGGGAGTTGGATTACATATGTTCCCACTGAAACGGCAGCAACTCTAGCTCCATTCCCCACTCGCAGGTCCACATCACCCTTTGCGAGAGTTGTGATGCTTCTTAGGCCCTGCAAATGATTACACAGATGAGAACCACAACCAGTATCTAGTACCCAAGTTCCGAAACTTGCATGGTTAATCTCAATCATATGAATAAAAGATGACGTACCAACAGGAGTGACGCGGCCTGATTTTACGTCTTCAGCATACACGGGACAGTTCTGCCTCCAATGCCCAGTCTTGTGGCAATGGTGGCACTCCATGTTTTCTTTGCTCTTTGTCTTGCCTTGTGAGCTACCGCTAGTCTCACCAGGCCCACTCTTGACCTTTCCTGGCTTTTTGAACTTCGGCTTCCCTACAGCTAGGTCAGCTTGAGCCTTGCCCTTACCCTTACCCTTGTTGTTAATCATGAGAACGTCCTGTTTCACGCTCCCACTCAATTTCAGATCACTCTCGGTCTGTACGAGAAGTGAGTGGAGCTGATGAAGACTTTTCTTCATATCATTCATATAGTAATTTGCCCTGAAAAGGGCAAAACCATCATGAAGTGAATGAAGCACACGATCAATAATGATCTTCTCATCGATTTTACAACCAAGAGCCTCCAGCTTCTCGACATTCTCGATCATAGCAAGAATGTGTGGGCTAACCGCTTGGCCCTTCTGGAGTTTCGCTTCAAAGAAGCGACAGGTATACTCATAGCTAACGATCCTCGGAGCTTTCGAGAACTCGTTAGAGAGAGTGGTGAAAATCTTGTTTGCACCCTGGGCTATGAATCGCCTCTGCAAATTGGATTCCATTGAAAAGATGAGTACGTTCTTTATCGCACCCGCCTCCATTACGAAATCACTATAAGCAAGTGATTCATTGACTCCTGCATTGGGGCCTGGGTTAGTTGGTAGTGGCTCAGTCAAGTACTTGAGCTTACCGTCAGCAATGGCAGCATTCCGTAATGCCGCCTCCCAGTCCGCAAAGTTGGACCCATCATTCTTCAGTCGCGTGGACTGATTCATGTTGTCCATAAAAATCTTTAGCCAGGACTCGCGAGCGAGTGTAGCACTTGGCATTGGGTCGTCTGTACGTCCAGCCATTTGTTATTTTAGCAGTTATATCTTTATATAACGGATTCAAGAAACTGTGAAAAGAAGAAAAATTATGATAAGTTTCATCGTTTTAAAATTAAGTCTTAATGCAAAAAACTGTTTAATGCGATGACTCATGCATTTATACAATTGACCTCCCTCAAGAATTATATAAATGATCCCAAGACTCAATTTCTGTAAATTGATAAGCCAACCTCTTGGCTAATTCTACTTTTAGAATTCTCGGTCGATAAATTTCTGTAAATTCTATCTTTAGTCCATTATAATCCCGAGATATTACTCGGACTACAATGTTGAGGTAAAATAGGTCAACACTCACTACTTACCCAACGTAGAAGGGGTCATATTATGACTTCCGACGAAGAAGGGGTTCATAGTAGTTTTTCCTATAAAGACTAATCTCAATTTTCATTTTAGAGGAAGATCCCATCATCTTAAATTTAATTCATTTTAAGTGAACAAATTTCTAGCATTTCGTGAATGATTTAGACTAAGGTGATGGCCCTATGAACGAGTGACATCTGTATGTCTATGATGAAAATTCAAACTATATGAATCATTTTTCATGCAATTTAGGTGGTTTGGTTTAGGCGGAATATGATGCAATAATTTAACATGTGAATGAAAAGCAAAAGAATGAAAAATACGTAAACTATTACAACGGTCCTAGTGTGGCCTATCTACCAAAATGAACAGTAAATACAAGTTTGGAATCCATCCTTATGGACCCGAGAAGCTTGACTTGATGTTCCATCTTGGTCCATGAAGCGGGAGTGAGCATCCGATCTCCATCTTTAGTCTTCTTAAATTACATTTTCAAAATTACAAAATAAACCTATTTACATTCTAATTCCAAAAACATAATTAAAAGAAATAAAAGGAGATTCGAGATCTCATAAATACATCCAAACCATGTTTCCATCATTACGAAAACATGATTAACTAAGGCCACACTAGGTATTACATTTTTCAACCAATTGCAAAAATACGTAAATAAAACCATTCATTCATTCATTCATTCGACAAAAATAAAAAGCATCAACTATATAAATTAATTCTACAAGACATAATTCATTAATTATGTTGATTAATTATCCAAACCACCATTATATACGATCAAAATTATGAGACAATTCCTTAATTGCCCACAACAATTTTAATCTTTCATAATCCATTTTATTTTAAACCCTTTTAAAATAATCGGGTATCATTATTGTGAACATTTTCACAATAACAAACAAACATTATCTTTATAATGCCCAAAAAAAAAACAAACAAATTTTTTTTTTTCTTCTGATCACTGTTCACGCGAACAGTACCAGTCCCAAAATTTTTTTTTTCTTTTCTCTTTCTTTTCTCTCGGTTTATAACAAAAACCGAAAATCCAATACACAAAAAAAACTGTTGCTGCCATTTTAATAAAAAACAGATTTTTTTTTTTTTTATAACTGTGAACAGTAACACGGGCAGCAAAAAAAAATTTAATCAAATTAAACCGTTTTAATTCGATCAAGCATATATTAACTAGATCGGTACAAAACAAACAATGCCTAATCGAAATTAAACATTGATACAAATAGATGATTCAAATTAACCTTTTAATATGAACATCTAAAACATCTTATACCGAAAATATATAGCACAAAAATTGATGTTCATTAACATCCAATACAATTCCATTTACATTCTAATTTAATCCTTATTAAATTAAAATATCAACAAATTCATATATTATCATCTTTAACAGATTAAAACAATAATATGAATGAATCTATAATGGAACCCAAAAAAAAAAAAAAAATTCATCACGGCACAAAAATTATAAAACCGTGAGTTTTATTTTTTTTTAAAAATTCCGGATTTTTTTTTTCAATAATCATACAATTAAATATTTATGAAAACCACATAAAATAATTTCATAGCCCTAAAGCTCTGATACCACTTGTGGGAATCTATCCGTATACATCCCTTTAATCTTACATGATTATAATGAAATTATGATTTATATGATTAACAGGTCATAAACGAAATTGCATAATAAACAAAGGGATTAGGAATAACCTTTAGTCCTCGTAAATTCGGCCTAAGAACAGATATCAAAGTAGATATCCTCCTAATCGTCTCACCCAAGATTGATCGAGAAATGCCCTTGTATTTGCTAGAAAATTAGAGAGAAAAAGAGTCTGTATCTTTTTGTGTGTTGTGAACTTAATGATGAATGAATTAGAGTATTAGAATGAGTAAAACTCTCCACATATACTCCAATTCTCACGGCTCAAAAAGGAGAAAATAATGGATTATTTTTCTCTTATTTTGTTACCTATTTTAACCGAAATTCCTAATGTATTTGGACTCTTTTTCGGTTATATTAGCTTCCATTTAATATAATGTTATACATATTATATTTGTCTAATATGTTGTCATACATTAATAAGGTCCATTACAACATTTTGCAGTGGATATATTAACATAACAATTATTATGACAATCGTATAATATATACTTCAATTATAAATATCGGTATATTTATAATCCTGCTAATTAAATATAACGGTTTATGTTTAATTACGAATTAACATTTTAATTCGTTTAAGCTCACATTATATACTACAACTAAATATAACATTTTATACAATTACAGTTAATTCGTCTTAGCTAACATCATTTAATCGTTATATGATTATATCATCATCACATTGACTAACCTTTTAGTCAAAAACACCGACTAACCTTTTAGTCATTTAATAAGGCATCAATATGATTATTTTCTCAAATAATTACATCTCTCAATCACATCCTTTAGGTGTGACTTTTAGGGACCAGTTGATCACCGCCATCTGTATGACAATAGCGTCAAACTTATCTAGCAAGCCAACCGTTATCGATAAAAGTTAATCAACTGATTACAATACAAAGTATACCCTGTGAACCTATAGAGATTTATTTATGTTATTGCACTAACTATGGAGGACACTGGCTCCAACATCCTCAGGTTTATCCAAAACTATGAAATCGACCGGGATGAAGAATCTTCCTATTTGCACAGGAACATCCTCTATGATTCCTAAGGGTCGAGACAAGGTCCTATCTGCCATCTGTACTGTCATGTTGGTACACTGGAGCTTGGTAAAGCCTAACCGTTTGGCTAAAGACAAAGGCAAGACGCTAATACTAGCTCCTAGGTCACATAACACGTTATCTATAAGATAGGTACCTATATGACACGGTATGGAAAAACTACCTGGGTCGGACAGTTTAGGTGGGCATTTATGTTGGAGGAACGCAGAGTATTCCTTAGTTAAAGCTACAGTCTCTACAGTGTCTACGGACCTCTTACGCAAAAGAATTTCACGCATAAACTTTAAGTAGGAGAGTACCTTTAATAGGAGGTCTGCAAAAGGAACGTTCACCTTGAGATCGCGTACAATGTCAGCGAATCGAGCAAATTCCTTCTCGACCTTAGCCTTCTTCAATCGACCGGGAAACGGAACTGGAATGTCAGGAGAACCACGTTGCATATCCTTGACAATCGCATTGTTGATCATCCGCTTGCTTAACCCCTTCGAACGAGCTTCTCGCTCATTAATTCCCATCGATCGAGTATCTAGGTCACTCGATCAAAGATTATCAGAACTTAAAGTGCTCGTTCGAGTAGTATCTTTATTCGATCGAGCAACTGGATTCTCTCGATCGACCACTTGTCTATCAGAATCACTCGATCGACCATCAACAACCTCTCGATCGAGTAACAAACTTTCTGATTCACTCAATTGACTAACACACATCTCTCGATCGAGTAGTTTCTCCTTCAATTCATTCGATCGACTAACAATAACCTCTCGATCGATTACATTATCAGCTACAGCCTTCGCAAGTTTGGGATGCGCATCAGAAATATCAGCAACTGTACCAGCAGGACTGTCATAAGCGAGACCGCTTCTCAGAGTAATCATATTCAGTGTTTCCTTGTTCTTGTCAGTCTGAGACGGTAACTGGCCAGGTTGCCTAGTCGATCTAGCTCCCGCCAATTGAGCAATCTGCGACTTCAAAAGCTTGATAGTAGCATTTGTTGCTTGATCAGATTTACTCATTTGGATAGCTAAAGCTTGGATCATAGACTTTAACTCCCCGACTTCTGAAATTCCTCCAGATGAGGAACTAGCTTGCTGTGAAGACTGGATTTTCTGAAATCCTTGCTTGTGCGGTGGTTGATACGTCGGCTGCGGTGGTGGAGGTGTAGGATTTAAGACGTTTTGGCTTGTCCATCTCAAATTGGGATGGATATTCCCTTGATTGTAGTACCCACCTTCTTGACGGTATTGTTGAAAGGAAAAGACTTGCTCCTTTTCAGCAAAACAATCTATAGCCGTGTGACCAGTTTCGCCACACCTCTCGCAAGTAATCACATCATCCCGCTGCAGCAAATGAACCGTCTGCTGGTTATCTTCAGCTTTCTTCTCCCATTTGTCAAGTCTGGCATTTAGTTTATCAAATTTTTCATCCAGACCTTCAGAATCAATACTGGCTATCGTCCGTGTACCACTTCACGGATTACCATATTCAGCACAATGGGTTGTCATCTCCTCTATTAGTTTCCAACCCTTATCATCATCTATTTCCTTCTGGAACCTCCCGTTTGACGCGACATCTAGAATGGCTCGATGATTATCATATAACCCGTTGTAGAACTGGTTACACAGAAACCACTGTTCGAACCCATGGTGAGGAACAGACCTCACTAGCGTCTTGAATCGATCCCAGGACTCATAGAGATTTTCATGAACCGTTTGCTTGAAATTAGTAATCTGACCCCTCAAAGCATTTGTCCTCTGTGGTGGAAAATACTTCTTGTAGAAAGCCAGTGCGAGTGTGGTCCAATTAGTAATACCCAGTTCCTCTCTATTCAAGTTCTTGTCGGCTGTCACCCCTTTAGAAACTGGAATAGAAGAACGGTAGTCAGCAAAGGTCTCCATATGCTTCCTCGGATCCTCCCCAGCTACACCCCTTTACTTATCCTGCTGGACAAGCTTGATATAAGACGGACGAAGATCGAAAGAGGTTCCATCTTCGTCCGTTGTAAGTTTGAATCCTTGAGGTATACATGCAGCTGTAGGCTCAGAATGACTAGCAATGTTAGGCATCTTTGCTGGAATGGTATTCTCAACAGTTGAATCTTCCTCGAAAATGAAACTGTCGAAGACGGATTCAGAAGTACTCAAGTCTTCCTCCTGAACAGTCTTATCTAACCCTCTCTTCCTGCGTAGGAAGGTTCTTTCAGGCTCCGGATCAGCTTCCACTAATTCGAGCCTTTGGGACCTGCGCATACACAACTATAGAGAGAAAAAGATAAGAACAGTCTTAAGGAATTAGGAATTCCTTAAGGCGAGACAGAAATAAATAAACAGAAAATTAAATTGCCTCCCCGGCAACGGCGCCAAAACTTGATGTGGTCGTTATACACCAAAAATAAAACCTAAGTCTACTAACTAAGAAGATAGCGGAAGTAGGGTCGATCTCCACAGGGAGGAAATTAATTAACTGTAATCTAAATCTGCAAGTAACAATCTGGGGGGTTTTGAAAAGGTTTTAACTAACTAAATAAGATTAAAGGAAAGAGAAATAAAGGAAGAAATAAATATGGAATAAATCAGATAAAGAGAAATATGCTAGGATTCGGTCTACTGCAGTATCGGCATCTACGGGTCAACTAAGTCAGTCAATCTATCAATGAGAAGAGCAATGGTTTTCTCCTCTCGGTCTCAAACCACCCTAGGGATTTTCCTAATTAACTCTCGCCCTCTTAGGAGTCACCTATCAATTCTAAGCAAGCCTTCCCTTCCAATCTTTCGATCCAGGTCGGGGTTAACTACCTAGCCTAGTCTCCTGCGTGCACTCATTCGACTAAACCTCAATTAAATTGCTTAAACTGATTCTCATATTCAAGACTAACTAAAATAATCTATCCTAACATGCCTCTACTACAGTTTCCCTCATCCCAACATATAAGAGAATTAGCTACTCATGTTATTAACGATGCTAACAAAGACGATTGAATATATGATATTAGACATAATAAAATCGTAATTAACAAGCATGAACAATAACAACGCAGCAATTAAGAAGAGTAAACAGTGATTAAGATTAAAACGAAGGTAAGAGTAGAAGAGAGAAAGTAGTTTACAATCTTAGCAATCCGGCGTAAAGAACAATCCAAGTCGATAAACCCGAATGTAAACTAAAGGTTAAAAGTTTCAGAACTAATGAAAGATTAATGTCTGCTAATTACTGTATGATAATAACTGAATAATAAAAACTGAATAATTCAAAACTGAATCCCTAATGACGTAAATAAGAGTCATATATAATGTCTAACACGACTCTAACCCTAATTAAGCTATGGACTTGCAGCCCGTGATAGGATCCACTCGATTGAGGGAAATTACCCTTCGATCGAGGCTTTTATTCTAGGAAATCAGTCGATCGAGCACTTGATCTACTCGATCGACCAACTGGTATACAGCTCCTACTCGATCGAGCAAAGATGTAGCTCGATCGAGTTCTTCTGGCTTCAACTCACCTCGATCGACCAAATGCATAGTCGATCGAGGTCTTCTGGTATAGCACATGGTGTGAGTCATGACTTGGGACTTCGATTATGAACGGTTTCATGCTTCCCCATGCAAGAGTTCCTGTTCCGTTCCTTCCATTCTCCTAAATGCATGCAAAGTGGACTGTTTTTGGCTCGGTTTCTGCTACTATGCAACTTGTACCTACAAAATAGTAATGAAAGTACAAAGTAGCCAAATAGGGGCATATGGTGATATAATATCACCTAAATGACATAGAAATGCGTGCATAAATGGACTAAAAAGTCTATATAAAATACACGCATCAATGGTTGCCAAGGGGAGTCTTCCCCGAGTCGATTTTGCATGATGATGATACGATGGATATTTCGCATGCTTATGCAATGTTAATATGAAATGCTCTACTTATGATTAGCATGATATGTATGTATGCATGATGATACATGTTTCTATACTTTCTTATGTGCGTTTTGATGTGATATGCTCCGAGTTATTCCCCACTGACTGTGACATTCATTTTTAATGAATAAATAGGTTGCAGGTTGGTGTTCCATGGAGTATTGACAAGTGAGCTAGTGAGCATTGTGCTTACAACGATTGACCTTCACGATATAGTTTTATAGTAATTATTATTATTCCATTTGTGTGTTTATCGAGGGATCGAGATCCCTTACATTTATTTAAGTACCATTTGTATAAACGATTTGTTAAAGTAAGTTTTGGTTTCATAATGTAGTGACATTCGCGGTTTTGCTTTTAAAGTTTTTAAAAATCTCATGTTTTCCGATGCAAATTATGTGTTTACTTTATTGCTAAATCGCGGGGTGTCACATTCGCGATATTCTACATGGTACCCTTCAACTTTTTTACTTTCTACGTGGTACCCCTATACTTTTGGAAACATACATGGTACCCCTAAGCTTTCTAATTTCCATTAAGCGTAACCCCAATTATTTTTTCCGTCAGTTAGTATTTGTTTTAGACGTTAAGTGCTAAGTAGGACGCTTACGTGGAATGATGACTGGTTGTGACTATGACTATTACTTGGCAATATAAAACCCTTACTCAGTTTCTTTTCTCATCTCCCTTCTCGCATGAACTACCTCTCATCCTACCCTATGTTTCTTGATAACTAAATGTAATTATTGTCTTGATCTTCATCTATTTGGCGATTGAAGTAGATATGATCATTTTCCCTCAATAATATCTTCATTAACACTTGTACAATATTCATCTTCATCTTCACTAGCACATTTTTTTAAAAATCCTTTGTGATGGTAACATGCTCTTTCGATAACCACATAACAAAATTATTACAATTTAGGGATTCATGGGTTGTTAACGGAACCTGATATCATAATTATAGTGTTCCGAGTTCATCGATTGAAACATTGGTTCCTAAAATCAAGACCATCTATTGGTAATTTTTTTCAAGAAGATGAAGAAGACAAAAGAGATAAATAAAGAAACAAAAAAACCGAAACAAATATCACATAAATTTAAGAGGGGAAATGGGGGAGAAAATAATGTTTATTAGGAGGGGAAATGGGGGAGAAAATGGCAGGAAATTATAGCTACTAACACAAAAGTCAGTCATCATCCACCTAGGCGTCCTACTCATCACTTAACGTCTAAAAACAATACTAACTGATGGAAAAAATAATTAGGGTTACTCTTGATGAAAATTAGAAAACTTAGGGGTACCATGTATGTTTCCAAAAGTGTAGGGGTACCATGTAGAATATCACAAACTTATATAATGGAATAATAATAAAAGAGCGTGACAAAGCATAATATTACACCATTTCCGTTTAGAGAGAATTATTCAAGTCACATCAACAAGTTATTTTTTTTTTAAATGTGGAAATAATTTGTAACATTAAAATTTAAACACAATCATTAAATTTTGATTTTCATCCTAAAAATAAATTAAACAATTTGTAAACATCAAAGAGATTTTATTGTTAGAATAAACTTTACGAACAAAATCATCATTTATATTTTCTGTACAAAACAATTAGCAAAATAAGCACAGAGAATAAAAGGCATCCATTGAATTATGGTTTAGAAATAAAAAGATAGAAATATATATTTCAAAAACCATCTTTTACGATGAATTAATTACATGAATCATAAAATCCTCCTACAATACTTCCTCCCTTCAACTCCACTCTACCATATTACTTTTTCACATTTGTCGAGACATATTTTATGCGGTAAATATCGTTAGCTACGTGTTTGCAAAAATTATAAAAGTTAGATATTAATAATGCACTCGTAAATACGAATCAAACAAGATCACACATGAATATATTTTTTACTTATATATTGAGAGAAAATTGCAATTATATGATCACTTGTGAATAGTGTACAAAAGTGAAAGTGATAGAGTGGAGTTGAAGGGAGGAAGTATATTCTTTACCCCATGCCGTGCAGATGTAACAACGTAGACATACCTAAAGATTAAATCAGCAAAATAAGCACATGACATAAAAGTCATTTTTTTTAAGAATAAGGATAAGGAAACAAATCATCACAAAAATGCAAAGCTAACATCTCAAGAACCCAACCAAAGGTCTTATTAGTCTTTGGATCATGTTTAACGGCGACAGATACATTCTTCCACGTGGGAGTTATTTTCTTGAGAGAGTTATATCTCAAAAAATGACCATCATTTCAGCATTTGCCAAAAACACACAGGAGTAAAGAACGTGGAGAAATCAGCAAACAAATACTTACCTTTGCAACAATTACATAAGATTTACCAATATGATCAACTTGAGTTATTGGACTCTTATCCTCTGGGAAGAACTTATGAAAAACCGACTTATATTTCGTAGGTTTTATGTAAAAGAATGAAAATGAAGTTCCGACTCATTACGAGATAAATTAGGTATAGGTATCACAATTATGTGATCTGGCTCTACAATTATTTAAACTCTCTCTTTTGTAAGTATGAAAGGTGTTAAGCAAGTGACTGATTTCATACTCTTCTTTAAAGTTAGCTTGTTCAAGCCACTGTACGAACGGCCAATATATGTTTAAAACCATGTAGCCTTACATATTTACATAATGATATAAGCAACACGAAGAAACAGACTATTTAAAAAAATCTTTTAGGATGAATTAATTACGTAACTCAAATGTTTTAATGAAAGAGATATAAGAGGTAGACAAATGACCGGGACTCAGGGAGTATAATAAGAAAGACGAAAAAAAAAGACAACAACACGAATAATAATAATAATCGTTGCAAAACACTAATAAACGTATCAATATTCGTGGCAAAGTACTAATAATCTGTGGCAAATTTTTTAAAATTGTGGCCATATAGATAACATAAATATACTTTGAAGATATGTCATGATAATGTACGTATTGATTAATAAAAATGTTTTTCTTACGAACCCTTTTTGTCCTAAGTGCTAGTGCGATCGCAAATCCACAGCTTGCATAACACTGCCGATGTGACAACATAGCAAGGTCCGTGCATTTCACGTGTAATAAAACTAGTATATCTATTGAAAATACATCATCCATTTTGATTATGATTCTCTTCACATGATAAATAATTATTAATCTTTAATCACTTTCAGACACCATAACATGAGATTTTCATAGAGAAAAAGGGAAGGGAAATTCTACCGTGTACCCCCGTATTTTGGGTTTTCTATGGTGTAACCCTACATTTTTAAAATTTTACGGTGTATGCCTGAACTTTATACCTTAGTCTATACAATAACCTTAATGATTGTCTTTGATAAGTTACTTTCTTAGTTGATCTATTAAATCGTCTTTTTACCAATCCAATTTACTCGACAACCTACTCAATTACTTATTAGTTCGCTGAATTATCCATTATCCCACTAAATAGTGTACGAGTCTAACTAACAATTCATGAATTCTCCATTAACATTTCATGTATCATAACGAAGGCTTTTATTAGTAGTTTGTGTTTATTAAAATTGATTTTTGATGCATCTTATAGAGAATAATGATAAGACATTAATAATGAGTCGGATTAAAGGTCGAACCTCGGTTGTTTAATAAGAGATAAAGATAATCTATAGTTAAAGGAGGTCATCATGGAGAAATAAGCAAGAAATTTAGGGGTATAATGTAGATTATAAAAAAAGAGGGGTACAACGTAGAAAACCGAAAAACTTAAGGGTGCACCGTAGAATATCGCAAAAGGGAATTACTAAGATGCACGATGATGAGAAGGAGAAACCACAACTGCATATGTGATTATTAGTTTGACTTTCAACTTCTCACGTCTTATAATGGGTCTTTGTTTTTGGTGTGTTTTGGTAATTTTAGAGTTAGTGTAAGTCCTATATTCTTTACGCCTAATTCCGAATAAAAATTTATGGATATTAACTTTCCAAAATAGTTCGTCAAAATAATCGTTGTAACTAATGGTGCTGACTTGCTCTTAATTAGAACCATAGAGTTGGACTTGTCTTAATCCTGCATTTTACTCATAATTAGCAGAAATTATCCTAGGCAAAATTATTCCTTAAGCTCTTGAGTAATAGGATTAGGACTTGGAACTCTTGGACGTGTAACAAATGAATGGGTTCAGGTAAAAGCAAGTCAACACCATTATGTCCCAAGGCTGATTTATTGTCTATTTATGGCTTGACAACATTAAGGGATGACTTGAAAGGCATCATAATACCTTTTTCTCAAAGCATGGAAACAATCAAGAACATATCACAAGGCCTCACCTTCAGAATTGACAAAGAAGCTAGCAAACAAACAAGGACAACTTTATTACTTTATGCTTTATGCTTTTGTTGCTAGTCAGTTTTCCTGTTTGTGTAAGGATTAAAGATCGACTCTTTGTACCTTTAGGAGATGCATTTTATACCATTATATGTGTGTTTCATTGGCCTATATAAGCCTTGTTTTGTATCCTAAGGAAATCATACTTGATGAATGATTAAAAACTGAAAACCCTTGTGTTTTTCAAACTACAAACTTTGTGCATTTGCTTGAGCTTTGTTAAGGTGTTGTCAACCATTACTGTGTGTTGGGTTGAAATCACGGTGTACTTACTCTTTGTTGTGTGCTGGACTAATCTCACCTCTCTCTATCTTTGTTGTGTGTTGGATAGGGGTCTATGTTTTAAGAATCGCCTGCCCTAGTGCAAGATTTGTTCTATTTAAGAGTCATTTTAAACAGCTTGTGTGAGTGCTAAATCCAAGATCAAATAGCCTCTGAATTATCTACTTCCCTTAGAGATTTCAATACAATTGGTTATTAGAGCTTTGGTTTGTGAATCCATCTTACCGTACCTACAATATAAACACAAAAACAACCTGTTTTCATGAGAATCTGATTTGTGTTAGTTAATCAGTAGCACAGTTTGTTATGCCTTATGTTCCATGTCAAAGAATGAAGCTAGGGTGAAGTTTTGAGCTTTAACAAAAGGGTATGAAGGTGATGTGCTTCAAAAAAGACAACCAGCAACTATGATATCCCAAGGTAACCAAAACTACATGATTTATACCAAGAGTAAACCACATGCCCCTTGAGTGTTCTAAGTCCTCTCCAACCGCTAGAGACAAAGGTAAATAACCATTATTTTCTTCCTTTAGTGGTGAAAACAGAGCATTTATGGCTTGCTTGTATGATGTTGAATGCTATTTTGAGAACAAATGTTATTCTGAGAAAAGGAAGTTTGAACTGATTGTGTCTTGTTTAAAGGGTTTTGCTGTTTTATGGTATAGTGTTCTTATATTTTCAAGGACAATAGAAGGGAAGAGTAGGATTAGTTATTGGTCTAAACTTAAAAGGAACGTGAGACAAGATTATTTACCTTGTTCTACCATGGATGATTTGTAGACTGCACTAAAAGCCCTTAAACAAAATTCCTTGAGTGTTCATGAGTATGCTAATTTGTTTGAGAAGTTACACTTTGTTTGTAATATGAATGTTGTGGTTGTGCAAAAGGGAGTCATATTTTTCCATGGGTTAAATTCTGAAATTTCACAAAACGAGTCATATGATGATATGCTTGAGTTGGCTTTGTCGATTGAGAAGAGCTTAGAGAAGATTAGAATCCTTAAGTCCTTGTGTGGTGGATCCCCTAGGGGTAGTGCCACAGGAAAGGAGGAGCCATTAGAATCTTAAATTCAAGAGGAATTAGAAGGATGCTTGGTCTCTCTTGAGTCTAAGATCAAAGATATTCATTCTTCTAAAGAGGACGATATAGGTGGTGTCCTAACATCCCAAAAGGAAGAGGAATAAGCCCACACACACTTTAGAGAAGTCCTTGTTGCAGAGAAAGTGAAAGAGGCTAAACTTGTTGTTGTTTGCTCAAGTCCTTTGCTCAAGTCCTTACTTGAACCCTTTAGAGGAGAGAAGCCTTGTCCTTCAAACCGAGTCGATCAAGGGTGAAGTAAAAGGAGAGTCTTCGATTGTTCCAAGCTCAAGTGTGTCAAATCTGACTTCCTACACCAACCATGATTCTTGCTTCATAAATCTCATCTTGGGAAGTATACCTTGTACTTTTGCATCTCCACACTTCCATTGTTACATGTTGTTGAGGTTACAAGTTATTCTTGCTCATTTGGGTGAAACTTCATACATGTTAAGAAGGCTAATGGATCAATCTAATGTTAAGTTCATATACCTACTCTTAAGACTCTTCTTAAGATTTACTAATTAACTCTTTAATTAGTTTATGTAAGATCTAGTTACATGCTAATAAAATAAACAAGATGAAGAGAAGAACGGTTTCCTCACATTTCTTGTGTCGAGTATGGGCATTAGGAAAGGACTCCTTCCTCTCCTTGTTCTTGAGCTAATAGATCTAGGGATGAACTTCCTATGTCCCAAGTTTAGAGACACTTCTCTTGGATGCACCTAGACTATCCCAAATCGTCTCCTTATCACACAATGCTAGATGGGATAAGAAGGCTCCTTCACCTTATTATCACTACCACAAATAGTAATATAACTTGGTGTGTGTTTGTACGAGAATGTAGTAAGAACAACTTGTTTGTACTTATTTTCTAGTGAGATAAGTAACTTATGTTCAAAACATATGAGTAATTGTGTATATAAAAGATGAGAACAACTTCTCCTTTTGTTCACCTTGGGGCCGGCGGTTTTGGGACTTGGGAGGGGACAAGCATGCTTTGGTTTTTCACTTACCCAAGTCTCTAGGGTAGGCTATACTCCTTAGGGTGTAATCATATTGTTTATCTCATAAAACATACAAATAATTACCACCCTAATTCTCATCACCAAAACCGGCACACAAGAGGTAAAATGGACTTTCATTTTAACTTTTACATTTTGTCATTTGTCATATGTGTGGCATGTGACAAATTACATGTAATCTTGATTATAAAATTATATTTAACAATTAAATGCAATCTTATAACAAATAAATTATACTTAACATTTTAAGTAACAATCTATAATTACATGTATGTAAAATGGTTTATCTCATATATAGTTAATATAATTACAACTTATTGTAATTACATTTAACCAATCACTCTTATCTCTAGTGTTTCATAAACATTATACAATTTTGGTAATATGACATATGATTACCAATATGTATCTTATTTAATCATATTATAATAAGATGTAATTCTCACATACAGATTGAACTCATTCAATCCAAGGGATTAATTAATCTGTATCGTTATACAATTAATTAACTTTATGATTTGGGAATCTTCCTTTTGGTGTGACCTCAAGGGATCAACTAATCACCACCGTTATACGACAGTAATGTCAAACTCTAGTAAGCCAATCATTACCGATTAATGTGGATCAGTTGACTATAATGTTAATCATCCCTTTTGTATTCTTTTTAATGAGATTTAATTAAGGGATCGCACTATTGTTGAGGACACTACTTACTCCAACATCTAAACCCTACTGTCTCGCCATGAAGTCTCTAAGTTTTAAAAAGAGTAATGTTCGAAATGCTTGTGAGAATTTGTTGGTATTATGTGGAACATCAAGGGCAGTTTCACTTCATGATGTTGCTCAAGTTTTTGTTCCTTTAGTGTTGTTTATAATGAGTCCAATGCACAAAAACAGTAGCAGCCCACTTGATGCGGTACTATGTGTTAGGTTCATATACCTACACTTAAGACATTTCTTAAGCAATACTAATTAACTCTTTAATTAGTTTCAAAATCTAGTTACATGCTAACTATTTAAATCGAAATAGAGAAAGAAAAATGTTCCTCACATTGAGTTTCTATTAAGTATGGGCACAAGTACAAGACACCTTCTTGCACTTAATCTTGAGCTAGATGATTTAGGATGAATTTCCAAAAGCTCCAAGAGTAGGAACCCTCCTATAACTTGCACCTAGACTTACCCTTAATTTCTTGAATATTGTTTTACTAGAACAACAAACAAGATCCCCTTAAACCGAGTACAAGACACTCGAAATTTTTACCTTAGAAAATCGAGTTCAAGCTACAAACACAAGTTCTATGAAACTTCTAAAGTTTCTAAGTATATTGTGATTTCTAGTGAGATGTAGTAATATTAGAGTAACGAGATGAACTAGTGATTAAACAAGAGGAAAACGTCCTCTTATTTACCCTACAAAGCCGGCACCCCCTTGGGAAGGGAGGACATGCTTTTACTTTTTGTCTTAACAAGGTGGTAGGGTGGCTATAGGTATATAGGGTAGTTATCATTATGTTTATGCCTTAATTAGAACAATTAATCAAAACATAAACTCCACCCCATGCCCTACCAAAACCGGTGCACCCATGTTAATATGGGTGTCCATTTTATTTTGTGATTTTGTCAATTGTCACATATGTGACATGTGACATGTGACATGTTATCTTATAATAAAAATATGTATTTAACTAGTTTAAATACAATTTCATGTCAAATAAATTAAACTTAACATTTTAAGTAATAATTTATAATCACATATATATATATATAATGAGTCATCTCGTATTTGGTTATTATGATCTACAACTAATTGTAATCATAACCGACCAATCATGCTTATCTCAAATGTTTCATAAACATTAAGCATTCTTAGTAATATAACAATTAAATTACCAAATGGAATCTTATTTAATCATATTATAATAAGATATAATTCTCACTAATTATACAAACTTGTTCTGTTTTAAGGAATTAATTAATATGTATCGTTATACAGTTAATTAACTTTCATGATTAGGAAATCGTCCTTTCGGTGTGACCTCAAGGGATAAACTGATCACCACCGTCATACGCCAGTAATGTCAAACTCCAACACTATGTTCTGCTTATTCTGTAAACACTCGTTCGGATGTGAGCTATGTGAATGAAGCTTGTGTTGATATGAATGACCTTTTTTATAACTTGAAATCCACTCAAGGGGAGCTGATTTTGAAGGGAGGTACCCTCGGGGCTGATTTGGTTCTTGCTTATGCTCACTCTAATGAAATGATTTATGAATTTCCATTGGAGTGTTGGTCACCTAAGGATGTTAAGAGAATAGACAATGAGAACAAACCAGGCTTGGGGTGTAGATTTGTACATTCTGATAAGTGTATTGAAAGTACTGGGATACTGATGGAGTGAGTGTCCTCAACAATAGTGCGATCACATAATTTAATCTTAATAATAAGAATACAAAGGGATGATGAATATGTTAGAACCATACTTGGTTGATGATGCCAAGTTTCATTGTCATTTAATGGTTTGCTTCTTAGTTATGATTTATAGCATTTGAAGCTCTCAATTATTTCTCAAGGATGATGCAAGGATGATCAAAGATGAAGAAAGTCATAGCCTAAGTCGAATGTTGTAAACGAAGTAGTGTAACATTCTTAGTTTGTCAAGTGGCTGCAAAACCATGCAACAGTGCACGTCACTGTGGCACTGTGTTTATGATACAACGAAAGGAGAAATTTTCGAATGGATTTATTTGTCAAAATACTCAACTATATCTTTCTAAATGATTTCTGATTTTCAAGAAACAAATTACAAGTTTGAAAGAGAAAAGTTTGCTTAATTGAGAAGCTAAGTACACTTGGTTAATAACCAAGTTCACTTGGTTATTAACCAATGGTCACTTGGTTATTAACCAATGGTCACAAGTAATTTATGGTTCCCATAACAATTATGGAAACACACTTCTTCTTTTCTGAAAAATGGACAGCTCCCTTGAGCCTCACAATTCTGATTTTACTAATGAGATTTTGAAATGATTCTTCATCATATTATCTATTGAATAAAAAAAGAGAAGATGGTGTGTTGGGTTCCTTCTTCACACACATCTTCTTCTATAAATAGCCTCCTCATTTCTCATTCAACACCAAGACTTTCAAGAGCATTTATTAAGAAACTTTGCAAATAATTTCTGAGTTTAAAGCTTTGTTTTCAAGTGTTTGCAAAATCGTTTTAAGTTTAAAGTCTTCAATCATTTTTCAAAAGAGCTGTAATTCTCCATGTATCAGTTCGCTGCATTGTGACATCTAAGTTTGTTCCATGATCTCGTGTTTAAGTCTTAATTGTGATCTCCATGTTCATTAAGTGAACGATTGAGATTCAAGACTCTGTAAACCTGTGAGATAGAACACAAAAACTCTTAAAGCGGAGTAGCTTTAAGTTTGAGTGCAACCGGGGTTGGTTGGCGAGTTATTTTCATTGTAAGGGGTTTAGTAAGTTTGAGTAAATTTCTAAACAAGCAATAAAATAACATTGGACGTAGGCTTCGGAGTAGAAGCTGAACCAATTTAAAAACATCGTCTTGTTTGTTCATTTACTTTCACATTCCGCTGCTTATTATTTACTTACTACTCATCTCGTTATTATGTATGCGCCACAGTCTTCCATACTGTGACGTACTGCATATCTCGCTGCCTTGTCTGTGTCACAGTTCTTCATACTGTGACTTAGACCTGCTGTACTTCTTGTGAACTTAAATTCAATTAAGTTTCTCAAGTCTCGTACTTAATTGTTCTTACTTGTGTTATCAAATAACCAAGTTAAGTAGAAATTTTTAAAAGTACACCTAATTCACCCCCTCCCCCTCTTAGGTGTAAATCGTTCTTAACTCTTCAATTGGTATCAGAGCCTCGTGCTCTTGATATTGGTTAATTCCAACGAGTTGATCCTTTAGTTATGGACGATTCAAAACACACTAAGTATCCCATCTTCAAAGGAGAAAACTATGCTTGGTGGAAACACCGCATGGAGCACTATGTCAAAAGTGCGGACTATGAATGTTGGTTGATAATTCAAAAGGGTCCCCTCGAAATCATGGTCACTAATACCGATGGTACTAGTACCCCAAAAAGCGAGGAAAAATATGTCGAGGCCGACTATAGAAAGGTCGAGAAAAACTCTAAAGCCATGTCCATCCTTCAATATGGCATTGGTGAACAAGAGATTAACCGGATCTCCGGATGTACTACGGCCAAAGAGATTTGGGACACCCTAAGCCTTGCTTATGAGGGAACGTCACAAGTTAAAAAGTATCGTGTTGACCTTCTCATGCAACAATATGAGATGTTCAACATGACAAGAGATGAGTCAATTAATAGTTTGTCTTCACGTTTTTCTAGTATTATCAATGACCTCAAAAGTCTAGGAAGAAACTTTGAATCCGAGGACTTAGTTCGTAAAATTCTTCGTAGCTTAAATGAAAAATGGCAACCGAAGGTTACAGCTATTGAGGAAGCTAAAGACTTGTCTATTCTCACCCTTAATGAACTAATGGGCTCGCTTATGGCTCATGAGCTAACCCTCATGAAGCGTTTTAGTGAAAGCTCTAAAGGGAAAGGGCTCGCTCTTAATGCTCTCTCAAGTGATGAGGAGGATGGAGATGACGAGTTTGCAATGTTCACTAAAAACATTGTTGGAATGATTAATGGTCGTAATTTTAAGAGGTTTAGCAATAATACTAGCAAGAGACATTTTCCAAAGAAAAAGTCAAATTTCACTATTGGTTGCTTTAAATGTGGTGACAAGGGTCACCAAATCAAAGAATGCCCAAAGTGGGATGACATCAAGTCTAAAGAAAAACGTGACTTTGCCAAAAGTCAATGCAAAAGCAAAGTTATGTCGGCTATTTGGGGCATGTCTGATTCCGAGGAGGGCGATGTCCTTGAGGAAGAATTAGATGCCAAGTTGTGTCTTTCCTCTCATCTCAATAAAGATGTTCCAAAGTCATCAAAGAAAGAATCAATCAAATGTCTTATGGCTCACTCGGTTGATTACAATTCAGATTCCGACAATGAGGTAAATGATCTCAAGAAAAAGGTTCGATCTTTCTCTAAAGACAAAGTTTGTCTTCTTTTAGACCAATTTTTTGATAAGTGTCGTGTCCAAAACAATAAGCTAGATGCTATGCAAATTGAAATAGAGGACATAGCCGAGGAAAATATCAATTTAAAAGAGTGTCTAAATGAAGTTAAACAAGCCGGTTCATCATCTTGTCTCGAGAAAGAAATCAAAAAGCTTAAAAAACAAAATCTGATCTTGAGTAAAAAGGCTGAACTGCTACATGTCACAGATACAACCACTGTGTCATCTGAGTCTAACAAGGAAATCGAGTCCCTCACTAAACATGTGTCCTCTTTAACCATGGAACGAGACCAACTTCTAATTGATCTAACAACATGTGAAAGTCGAAGAGAAGATCTTGTGCAAATTTTTGAAATGTTAAATGATGAGTCAAGTCATGTGAAAAGTGCTTTAGAACATGCACAAAAATCAAACGATGACCTTCTTGCTCAAATTGAAATCTTACAAAAAGAATTAGTCGAGGCTAAATTGTTTTATCAAAAGTGGGAAGGAAGCCAGAATGTTTTAGAATTCCTCTTAAAACAATCACAAGAATACGAAAAGCTTGAGAAGAATGTTGGACTTGGTTTCAAGCGCAACAGTAACACTCACTGTTGCATTCGAAACCGAGACCCAAGCAAGACTGATTTTCGAAAAAGAAAATATGCTGGCCTTCCTGAATATATTATTTGTAACTATTGTGGCAAGACGGGTCATGTGTTTAATGGTTGTGAAAAGAGAGTCCTTGACCTTGAAAAGAGCACTAAAGTGACTAAACAAATTTGGATTAAGAAAGACTTAGTAAAGCAAACAAGTCTCAAGAAGGGACCCAAATTTATTTGGGTTCCTAAACTAAATGTTTGATCTTTTATAGGCATTAGTGAGGGGCAGCAACAATTGGTACTTAGACAGTGGATGCTCTCGTCACATGACGGGAAATGAAACCCAATTCCTCTCGCTAGAAGCCTACGATGGTGGCATGGTGACTTTCGGTGACAACAAAAGAGGTGAAATCATTGGTATTGGAAAAGTTGGTAAGTCAAAGTCACTATGTGTCGACAAAGTGTTGCTTGTCAAAGGTTTGAAACACAATCTCTTAAGCATCTCACAATTATGTGATCGTGGTAATATTGTTGAATTTCATGCTAGTGAATGTAGAATTCTTGATGGAAAAACTAGAGAACTCGTTCTTGAAGGAAAACGTGTTAAAGATGTTTACATGACTAATCTATGTTCATTGTCCGGTCAAACCCTATCATGCATGAGTGTCCAAAAGAATGACCCTTGGCTTTGGCATAAACGATTAGGCCATGTTAATGCTAGAACACTAAACACTCTTAAGAAACTTGATCTAGTAGATGGCATTCCTAACATAAAATTTGATTTTAAATCACTATGTGATGATTGTGTTAAGGGAAAACAAGTTAAATGCTCCTTTAAATCCAAAAAGTTTGTTAGCACTTCTCGTCCTCTTGAGCTTATTCACATTGATTTATGTGGACCCATGCGCATTGTAAGTAGAGGTGGAAGTCGCTATATTTGTGTCATTGTGGATGATTTTTCAAGATATGTTTGGCTACTTTTCTTAAGTTCTAAAGATCAAGCATTTGATGAATTTTTAATTTGGGTTAAAAAGGTCCAAAATAAATTTGGTTTGAAACTTGTCTCTTTGAGATCCGACCATGGAACCGAATTTGAAAATTCATCATTTGAGGATTATTGTGATGAGCATGGTGTTAGTCATAACTTTTCGGCCAGAAGAACTCCCCAACAAAACGGGGTTGTGGAACGAATGAACCGAACTCTTGAAAATATGGCTAGGACCATGCTTATTAGTTCTAAAGTGCCAAGGAACTTTTGGGCCGAAGCCGTTAACACTTCTTGTTACATCTACAATCGAGTCATGATAAGAAAAATCATTAACAAAACCCCTTATGAGTTATTACGAGGTAGAAAACCTAACATCTCACATTTAAAATGCTTTGGTAGTAAATGCTTCATTCACAATAATGGTAAAGATAACCTTGGCAAATTTGATGCTCGTAGTGATGAAGGAGTTTTTGTTGGCTACTCGGACCATAGTAAAGCTTATAAAGTTTACAATAAGAGAACTATGAAAATGGAAGAAAGCGTTCATGTAATATTTGACGAATCTAGTCTCTTTGTCTCAAATGAACAGGTTGACGAAGAAGAGGAGGATGATGATTTCGAAATTGGGATGATACGTCATAATATGGATCAAGTAGTTGATGAGGCTGTGCAACAATCGGAGCCACTGTTGCATGATGAAGCTGGCCAAAATTCAGGGGGAACTAATCTTCACTCAGCTCAAAATGATGCTAGCTCATCCAGGGGGAATGAGGATGCAAATGAGCAGCCCACTCAAACAGAAAGTGATCCACATTCACCCTCACAAAATAACCCTGATGCAACAGTGACGCCCACTGTGACACCAGAACCAAACGAAGCCTCAAACACTCTTGTCCTAAAAAAATGGAAACATCAAAGTTCCCACCCTCTCTCAAATCTAACAAGTGATCTAAACTCTGGAATGAAAACCAGATCCTCGCTCCAAAACTTTTGTGCCTTCAATGCATTCCTCTCTCAAATTGAACCTGCCAATGTCACAGTAGCTCTCACTGATACATACTGGGTGACAGCAATGCAAGAAGAATTAAACCAATTCGAAAGAAACAAGGTATGGCACCTTGTCCCTAGGCCCTCTCATCGTACTGTAATTGGTAGTGCCTCTTCTTTCTATCTAGGTGCTTCTTTCTTTTCCAATCTTTTTGACTTTTGAAAATTTCTCTTGATAGTTCCTCCATCTTACCATTGGTATCCTTACCTTCCTCTGGTAACATTTTAAGGATGTCATACCCATTTGTTGGAAGTATATTATACTTAGTCGGAAGAACTTTGAATCTTGTGGAATATTAGTGTTTGTTAGAATGAACTTGTGATTTGAGGAAAATGTTATAGATCTAATTTCACCATATGGTGGTAAGAGTTGGTGTCATTGAGGAAGGTGTGGTGAAGTATGTTTAATAATTGTAAAGCTGGATGCTTGTCATGACTTGTGAGTAATAGTTCATGATATTCGATGGTATAAGGTAGAAGGAATTGGCTATGACTTCTTAACTCATTAGTAATTTAGTCTTTTGGACTTAGAAGTTTAGTATTGGTTTGAAGACCATGCGTTTGACATGTCTATTTTGGAGTAAATAAGAAGTTGCGAATATGGTGCCTAACCATCCTATTAAGCTAGTTCCGTGTTTAGATGATTAAAAGGATTTGAGGATAAACTTAGGAGGAAAGTCTCTTAGTGGTTTTAGACTATGAAAACTTGAAGTTGCAATATCATTTCTTTGGAGGATCGAATTAAGCATAATGGTGGTTGGTTGTGGTGGTTAAGGATTTTAGTGGTTCTTTAAAGGTCACTTGGAAAAATAGTTGTTTTAAATGTTGGACCTTAATGGGAATTAATACTTTGTGGAATTTGGATTTGATGACACAACTTGAGGAATATGGACATAAGCGAAAACCGATGTATTGAGAGTTTGGAAGAGATAAATAAATTAATTACGGTCACATTGCCCTATGTTTGGCAAACGTGAAGTGAATCGAGGTATGTGTGACTAATCGCTTTGAGGTTTCGAGATTCAACTTTGGAGGATGAGAGGATTCATTGTAAATAAGTTGAGGTAATGAGTTTTTGGAATAAATTGGATTAAAGGATTTCATAGTAAGTCCTTTACCTTGTGGTTGTTAGCGGTTTTGTTTCCTTAATTATAAATATTTTTGATGGTGATTTCCAATAATAGTTTCGATGGACCTTAGAAGATTTTTTATTGAATTGGAATAATTGGGAGTTGCTACTCGGTGTGGCATGCTTATGAAATATCTTGGTAGGAATCCGATGATTGAAATGTTGAGGATATCTTGCACTCCCTTGAGGACTAGTTTACTTGTACAGTTAGTATTGTCGAGTTACTATCGACATTAGAATTTTCATAGAGGGAAGATAGTATTGGGGTTCATCCTTCGTTTTTCTTTATTCTTTCCTTCTTTCTTTCTTCTTTCTATTCGATTTATTCTTTCGAATATTTCGTTCCTTCTATCAATTGTCATCTCGTATAGAGAGGATATTAGAAGCTTTAGTTAGAAGTTTTAGGTATAGATAGTAGTGTTATTACTTTTACTATAAAATTTTTGAATTAAAAGCTTTTAGAAATGTTTTATGATTTCAAGTATTTTACCGTCAAGGAGTGTGGAGACTTGTTATTGGAGACGTTCGATAACTAGTTTTCTCATTTATTGATGCGAAAATGTATCTTTTAAAGTCTTTGACTTGGACGACGAGGTTCTTGACTGCAGACGAGAATCTTCCGTTCCATTGATAAGACCCTATATTTTTATTACAAGTATATTTTTACAATTTTGAAATAGACCTACATATATGTTACTTTCCTTCTTCTAAGTTTCGAGGACGAAACTTTTTCAAAGGAGGGGTGATTGTAACAACCGAAAAGTACCCAATTTTTCTAGTAAAAATATTTACTAACACTTTTCAGCAGACTTAAGTTTTTAAAATAGAATTTATTGGTTCGAGTCGTATTTTGAAATTCCGCGTTCGTATTTGGAATTTCTGAGAGATTTCATGAAAAGACCGTTTTTAGTCATCTTTGACTTTTCTTGACTTTTAAGTCGTCTTTGACTTTTTCTTGACTTTTTAAAGTCGTCATTGACTTTTCTTGACTTTTAAGTCGTCATAAACTTTTCTTGACTTTTAAGTCATCTCTGACTTTTCTCGACTTTTAAGTCGACTTTGACTTTCGTTGACTCTTCCCGACTCGCCTTATAAGTTTGAAGACCGAAATTTTTTTTAAAAAAATAATATTTTTGATTTATTTTTATTTAGATTTATTAGAATTTATGATAATTTAATAAAATTATTTTGAATTTATTCGGAATTTATAATAAGGTTTTACGGTTTAAACCCGGGAATCATTTAACTATTCCCGACTCATCGTAAATCCCGAAACAAACCAGAAACTCGACTTTGGCATGAGTCACACGCCCATATCATCGTTTTCCACTCACTTGAGATATTTTATTTGTTTTGATTAAACTAATACAAATATCTTAGATATTTGTTACTTTATCGATCCGTCAACGGAAATTACGCAAATCGTTTACAAAACAGACCCGTCTAGCACAAAACCACACGGCACTCTTTCTCCTCTCTTAGGCCTGATATTTTCATTACTTTTGATTACAATATCATAATATCTAGATATTTAGTTTAATTAACTTAATATCGAATTATATTTAATCGATTACCGTAATATAATTATTAAACGCGAGTCAATTCCGTAACCACAATTTCAAAACCCGACTCATTATTTTGGCTATAAACACACGGCTCACCCAACCCCACTTTACTCACTAACAACTTTTCATTTTACAACAAATCAATTTAAGATCAAATAAATCGTTCTTCATCGTTCTTGAACGTTCTTCGTCGTTCTTCATCCGTTCTTCGTCGTTCTTGAGCAAAACCTTCATAAAACCTTCAGTTCTTAATTAAATCCGTCCTAACTTATATTTCTAGGATCTCCTCTTCGCTCCCCATCTTCACGTACGGTTTATTTTCAATTCCGGCAAAATCGTTTTCAACACTTTAATTATGGAAAATCAAGTTTTTAATTCTAATAATGTTTTTCTTGTCATTACTTATAGGGGAAGATTTTGAAGACGAGTTTGGTGACTCGTATATTTTAGGAGAAGATTAGAAGACGGGTTTCTTATTTTTATTTACTT
>JAIUZE010070468.1:0-29344 GCA_022085475.1 Heliosperma pusillum
TAGGGAAGATTTTGAAGACGAGTTTGGTGACTCGTATATTTTGGGTGAAGATTAGTAGAAGGGTTTCTTAGTTTATACTTCTTATTTTTGGTGCTAATTGGTCTTGCTAGCTAAGGTAACAATTCCGATTTACTCGACGAATTAATGTCACATAGCCTGTAGTTTTTGTGCATATTATTGTTATTTATGATTTAGTTAGTAACATAGCCTTTAGTTTTGTTTCTTTTGATTTTGGTTCATCTTTGTTTTTGGTTCATGTTTTTATGATTGGTGGTTTTTTAGTAGTAATATGATAAGGAGTGATTTTTATCATGTTGTATGAATTTTGATGATTTTTATTAAGTTATGATTTTTATGTTGTTTAGGAAATTTTAATATGTTTAGGGTTCTTGATGAATTTTGATGATTATTCATAATAATGATTTTTGTATGATGATGGTTAGATTGGTTGTTAAAATAGTTGTTTGATGATTAAAACATGGTGGAAATATTTTGGTAGTTGTTGATGTTGGGAACCGTGTAGGGTGGCACTAAACCGGACCAAACCAGACCGGTCCAGGCCGGTTCAGACCCGGTCTGGGTTGGTCAAGGTGGGTCCGGGTTTTGGTCTTTGGGTTGTGTCGATGTTTGATTGTTATGTTGTTGTTTTGACGGGTTTAAATATGTTAAAGCATGCGGGAATTTTTAAGAAACGGTTTTAAGAAATTTAAAGGAAAACAGCCATTTTAGCCCAAAACAGGCCGTGGGGCCCATCCAGGTCCATGTGGGGTCCGGCCCAACTCAGCCCGTGGGTCCCACTTTGGGACTTGTGACGGTTTTTGAGTTATCGTCATTTTTATCGCGTTTTGTAATATTTAGCAAGTGGGAAATATTAATAAGTAAAATATTTAATTAAAAAGGTTTTTCATTTAATTATTATTTCTCACATGTTAGAAATTATAAGACGAGACCGTAGTCTAATTTAATATCCTTTAAGTCAAGCGGGGTTTTACGTAAGATTTAATAATTCACATGTTAGAAGCTTTATTAAAATAACATGTAATGAATATGTTGATTTTATGTCTATGTGATAAAGATTCTGTTTCTAGCCGGTTTGATCCAACGGGTTTGGTCAAACTAAGATCTAGTCAGCCCCGATTTGACTGATGACCCGTCGCGGGACTCGGGTCGGGGAGTTGTCTTCAAGTATGGTTGTATTTAATTAATGAATTAGCCTTAGTAGATATGAGGCGATATGATATTTGGTTATTATTTATATGAAATTAGTCACATGATAGGATGTTTTTCCCGTAACTGTTTTATTATATGGTTGGTGTCGTGTTGACTAAGTACCCATAGAGAATTATGAGTATATGGCGTCTTGACCATTCTACTTCTAAATGAGTATCTTGGACCATGACATCGATAGGCCGTACTATCTTTAACGAGTATATGTTCACCACTGATAGCGTTTGTGTCACTGGCCTGGGCCTTTTGATACCAAGCCGGGGGCATGGCATCCTAAGAGTTTCCACTTTGGGGAAGGGAGCCAGCTTAAGTACTAGCCATCTCTGCTTAGGGGGTCGCCTAGCAGAGTTTCTCATGTGCGGTTATGTAATGAGACAGGGAATGGGTTAGCTGTTGTCGCTAGGTCTGATCAGTCTAGGACTGGATGTTTTCCTACCTTGTGGTATAGCCTCGAGTTACAGAAGTCGACTATTGACTGTAATAAGAACTTATGCCTGTTTCTAGACGTATTGGTCTTTCATGTTTGATGATTCTATGAATCTTAGAAGGTGAGATGCAAGCCGTCTAAGGTTGATAGAGTTTGGATTACCGGTTGTTAACTGATTCACATGATATTATGTTTGATTAGGGTTTGAGTGTATCAGGGCCATGTTTTAAATGTAACCTCTGAGCCAGCATACCAACTTCCCTACCTCGTGTTATAGGTTGTTAACGGATTCACATGATAGTTTTCATATGCTAGGTTATATGTTAGTTATTTGTTTCATAACATGAAAAGCATATCGTATTTGTGAAGGTTTTGTATTTTCCATATACATCTCTTTTATGTTATTCATGTTTTATTAAACTCGACATTTCGTGGCTGGGAGAACTCGGAGTTACTCCCACTGACTGTGGCTTCCGTGTTTATATTTAATGCGGTTGGCAGGTTTGTGATGCATACATGGGTACATTGACGAGCTAGCGAGCGAAGTATTTACCTTGGACCTATAGTCGGTTCTTAGGATTGTATATATTATACACTCTTTTATTTCTCTATTTATACGGGGAATATGTCTCCCGTTTTGGATATTTCTTATGTATAATATTATTTTTCTTTTGTTATGAACCTTTTTCTTTAAGACACCTTTGTTATGATGAATATATTTAATAGTAGGTTCCGGTTTTAAAATTTACCGATTTTCACTAAAGTGAACCTATTAGAAACGTATTCTCATCTTTTATTTATTTAAATTACTTATTTATTTTTCCGCAAATTTGAGGGTGTCACATTCATAATCATTATTTTAGAAAGTCGAACAATAATCTTATACTAGCTAGTCGTCAAGAGTACTAAATGTCATGTACTACACAAAGTCGCCAAGTTAAAGTATAAACAAGTTATTCGGGTTAAAGTCGAATTGATTGATTGTAATCGTGTTATACAAATTAGCTTATTGTAACTCTGTTCAAAAATAATAAATTTATAATCAGTAAATTGAAACTCAAAATTAATACCAACTGAGATTCTTATATGATCAATTTCATGAAATAACTTTCTTAAAGTCCAATCATAAACTGGAATTTTAATATTAAATTGTATACAAAGCAATATGTTTTATTAAATAAAGAGTAAATTGATAAAGAGTACTAATATAAGGACCCTATTTCATAAACATTGCCAACATAATATTTAATTCGTCATCGGTACCAAAATATTAACTTTTATCAACAAGTAGTACCATGTCGCCTTAAAATGTAACAATCATTCAAATACAACTTTCAACTCATACACCTCCAAACTCCCTTTCTAAAAAATGAAAGCGGCTGTAAAGTAGGAAAAAAAAGCTGGAGTAAGAAGGCGACTTGGTACTATTTGTAGATATATGTTGATATGTTAGTACTGATTATGATTTATTAACTATGTTAATATTGTTTATAAAATAGGGTCATTATATTGATACTTGTTAGACCATGATTTCTCTCAAACCCCGATATAAGAATGTAGCAATACAGGCGCGTCAACAGGCTACAAGGATGAATAAATTGTACAGGGTATTATACTAAATATAATATGCAAAACATAGCTGGGGAAAACTCCAAGACAATAATAAAGACAACTGCCAGGCATCGGGAAAGAGAGGATATGCAGACTAGGCATAAGATCACACGCCTTGTCTAAAGTAGTTCCTGTAATCAAGGAGACCAAGTCCACACCTTTAGAGCATGAATTAATCACATAAAATCCCTAGTGGGATGAAGGAAACGACAGCAACAAGAGGAAGAACAAGTCAACTATAATTGAGGAAACAAACCTACAAAAGTGGAGCTACATCCTACTCACAAGCAACTATCGCATGAAGCTTATCCTACTATAAATAGAAGACAAGATTAGCTCAATGATATTGATTCGGGATACATTCCATCATTCCCAACACCTCAACCACATCAAACATTATATAATTACTTAGCATTGCATAATTGTTCAATTATTACATACCCGTATGTAATTGTAGTTACATGATAATTGTTCAATTATTAAATATTACTAGAATCCTACTAGCTTGGTGCCCGTGGTTTTTTCCCATTCAAGGTATTTTCCACGTATAAATCCTTATGTCATATTTTCCATTATTATTCTTTAATTTTAATTTGTCTATTTTTACTTTATAATAAAACCCTTAGAAGTTTCAATCACGATACGATCACAATAGGATGATACTAGTTAACCTCACAATAATCAACCCTGGCCGGAATACCCAAAAGAGGCATAGAAGCTTGTCCTGAACAGACTAAAGCAAACTGGAGCTCCAATCACCAAAGCGAACCAGGGACATCCAAAAGCTGGCAGGAAAGGTTGCAAGCCTTCACATATTCTTATCTAGACCTAAAAAACATGCAAATATTTCTATAACCTCCATGGAAATGATACGAAGTTCACAATAACTCTTGATCTCCTAACCATGGAAGATAACAGTCAGCAAATTTATTGTGTAAGTAAAAGTCCACTAGATGCGGAAATGAGGTATGAATTTTTCGAAAAATATGTTTTAGCAATAATTATGTCATCTACTAAGTTTCGTTCCTAATAGGAATGTTGCATGATCGAGTCGGGTTCTTATCTCCGCGCAGTGAAATTCAAACAGCTGTCATTTCTTTGTTACTTATCGGAATTCGTCGTGTGACCTATCATTGGAAAGAAAAGATAAAGATCTTTCTTTTGTAGTGTGAATCACCTTGATAAGAATTGTAGAACTAAAGATATTCAAGTTTGAAGTTGACACATGTGAAAGCAACCATTCTTTCTTCTCATTTCACTTTTGTTTGGTCTTTCCAACTAATTTATTCGACATTCCTTCTTATTTCTATCTTTGTTTCCATGTCAAGCATAAATTCTTCAAATTCCAAGTCTATTTTGCTTTTCAAGGGATCCAATGCATCAGCACCGAATCTACACAATAGAACACAAAAGATGGAGTATACACATTCAAACATATAACAACATCTAATCATATAATTAAGCACAAAACCGTCACAAAAGTGACTATGGGGAGGCATAAACATGTATATAATTATGACTCGTCAAATGTCGTCCTATTATAGACAGGACTAACCTGCCCATTAAATCTAACCTGAGGGAGTCTGAACTGTCACGCAATAAGATGACTAAGTAGTCAATTCAGTTCAGCAGATAAGATACCACCCTAGAACCTAGGTTAGCAATCAATTCCCTTACCGTAGGAGACTTTGTGGCCGATTTCAGTCCTAACTTAGAATTAAACTTAGAAAAAGAAGTAAACCAATTAGTCCTCCTTTTTCAAATTCCTCCTTAATTTTTCTCCTTTAATCAAGATTTATTCTTTATTTATGTTAATCTCATTTCTTAATTAGTTGGTAACTTTCTTATCCCTTTTATTCTCTTGTTATCTTTACTTTATTTCATTACTTGCTTGTTTTAGTTTATTTTGTCTTGTCTTAATTTTTCATCTTATTCCTCCGTATTTCTCATGTTAAGTAGTGAGTAGTGATTAGTCTAGGTTTAGTGGGGGATAATGGGCTTTAATGAGGGTTAATCTTTGTTTGTCAGGTTGATTTGTTGATTAATTGTCTTTCTTCCAACTTATGCACACTACATGTTTGATGAAATGCTTGCTTAACAAACTTGCATGATTCATGTTTGTTTTACATTTCCGTAAGATAAAAAGCCTCAGAATATGTTAGGACTTCCGTATAATTGGTATATCGACCTAGTGAACGTGAGAGCTAACTTGATTCGGTTTATGGGAGGGATTTCAAGATCGAGAGTCTCAATCCACAGTGCCCAAGTTTGACTACCCATTGACTATGAACCCGACTAACTAGAACCGGAAATACCCATTTGAACCCACCGATCATAGAATTTCCTTTATTGTTTGCCATTTGATTATCTTAATTTATTTTTATTTTCATATGCTTACATTTACCTTATGTTCTTAGTTTAGCATCAAACCCATTTCAATTGTGACTTTGTGTAGACTTGAGACTTGTTTATGTGAGCTATTATCATCTCCCGTCCCTGTGGATCGACACCTTAATTCCCTAACTACTAGCTTAGGTTTTTTGGTTTATATGTACCTTGATTTGGGAGTAACGATGTTGCCCTCATCACAAGATAGGTACAAAGCTTGGTGTGGAGTATATAAAGGTAAAAAGAACTCTCTGTCTTAATTACCAACCAAATCAATGGAACTTATGCAGCAAAGGATTCAAAAATTATGTTATACTTAGAATATATGAAATACCTTTGCACAATGTTTTGTTCATTTGTAGTTGAACATATAACATAAGACATGAATACCCAGGTTGATGCTCTGGCCAACCTTAGTTCAAATTTTAGCCCTCCCATATTTTAGAAAATCCATATTGTTCATTTGCTTAAACCTGTTATTAGTAAGCTTGACAAAATATGTCCCGTCAATGTTGATACTAATTCCTGGACCCGACCTGACTATAATTGGTTTCTACGAGGTGTAATACCACCGGACATGCATGAGGGTAGACCATACTTGAGATGTCTTGAACCATACGAACCTAAATAAATTCTCCAGGACGTACATGATGGATATCATGGTAACCACAAAGGAGGAAGAATCCTGGCCAGCAAAGTGCTAAGAACTACCAATTTTTGGCCAACTATGATGGTCGATTGCCTGGAATACAACATAAAATGTGAAGTCTGCCAAAAGCATTCTCCGATCATCCACCAGCCATCAGAACTACTACACTCAATCTCCGCCTCCTGGCCATTCATGAATTGAGGCATGAACATAGTATGAAAACTACCCAGGCTACAGGGCATAAAGTATTCATACTGGTTATAACTATCTATTTCGATCTCTAAATGGATAGAAGCTGATTCGTTCAAGAAAGAAGACAATGGCGTTCTATGCTGAATGAAATATAAGCCTGATAACTTCCGTTCATGGACATCTAAAAGGAAAAGGCTAGGCAGAATCAAGCAACAAAATAGAGAGATGCAACCAAAGACACTTACAGATTACAAACACGAGAAGGAGACATGATTCCAACTTCCTGGAATGTTACCCACTTAAAAGTTTTCCACGCATAAAGCATAATCCTACTTATGTTAATCCATATCCTACATAATCTAGGATTAAGAGCCACTTTACTAGCCTGAACAATATTCCAGATAATGCTTCATATAAATCGACATAAAAGAGATCACTTGATCTCACCGTATTGTCGCATCAATTAAACTACCAAAAAATCTAAGCTCAGTACTTAATACGAGGACGAAGGTGAAAGATCCTAATAACTAGTACAAAGCCCTCCAGACAGGCATAATTAAAGCCTTCCGGACAGGCCGATGATCATAAGTCCTCCAGTCAGGCAAAGATCCTTTCAAAAGTATAACTATCAAAAAACAAACAAAAATAGGAGTAACTTTTCCAGCTATTATTCAACTTCCAAAAATTAGGAGGTGATTTTAAAACTTCCAACAAACAATATATCAACGATTTCTTATACAAGAAAAAAATATTCTTGAAATGTGTAAGAGTTATTATTTCTTCACACCTGGCCTGACCCAACATAGTGAAGAAACAGGGGGCAATTGTTAGACCATGATTTCTCTCAAACCCTGACAAAATAATCTAGCAATACAAGCGCGTCAAAAGGCTACAAGGCAGAATAAATTGTACACGGTATCATACTAGATATACTAGGTAAAACATAGCTGGGGAAATTTCCAAGACAATACTAAAGACAACTGCCATGTATCAAGCAAGAGAAGATATGCGGACGAGGCATAAAATCACACGCCTAGTCAGGATAGAGCTCAGGTTTAGGAGTTGTTATCAGCAAAGTACATCAGACACTGTCAAGGTGAAACATACACTATCAAGGTAGAACAGACACAGTCAAGGTTGCACAAAAAATAGTTCAACTTGGCAGGCTTAGGCACAAGCCAGGAAAGGTATGAAAGGATACGTGGACAACCAACATCTAATAAGGAGAAGCTATTTTACTAACATATAATGCAAAACAATTAGACACATGTCAATTAAGCCTAGTCTAAAGTAGTTCATGTAATCAAGGAAACCAAGTCCACACCTTTGGAGCATGAATTAATCACATAAAAACCCTAGTGAGATGAAGGAAATGGCAGCAACAAGAGGAATAACAAGTCAACTATAATTTAGGAAACAAACTTACAAAATTGGAGCTACATCCTACTTACAAGCAACTACCCCATGAAGCTTATTCTACTATAAATAGAAGGCAATATGAGCCCAACGATATTGATTCAGGATACATTCCATTATTACCCAACACCTCAATCACATCATACATTACATAATTAATTAGCATTGCATAATTGTTCAACTATTACATATTAAATAATACTAGAATCCTATCCTCGCTTGGTACCCATAGTTTTTTCCCTTCCCCCACGTATAAATCTTTGTGTCATGTCTTCCTTTATTACTCTTTACTTTTAATTTGTCTCTTTTTACTTTATAATCAACTCTTAGAAATTTCAATCACGATACCATCACAATAGGATAATACTAGTTAACCACACCATAATCAACCCTCGCCGGAATACCCTGGCCGGATTCTAGGTTGTGTAAAAATCCGGTCAAAACAATAATGTTTATCAATTTACTCTTAAATAAAATGCGTAAGTCTTATTGTTGATGTTTATGTTCAGGCACGAAAATATTGATCAAGATATAACCTTATCTACATTCAATGCTCGAAATTATATTTTTAACCTAAAATGATTGGCGCAAAAATAAAATTTAAATTAATTTTTTTTCTTACTTTTCCTTTTATTTTCTATGTGTGGTATTGAGATTCAGTAGCAGTCGGGTTTGGAAATATTTCTCAAAGTGAAAAGTCTTGGGCAGCTGCAGCCCAGTCCTTGCTCGCTCCGTTAACGAAGTAACTCGACCAGAAAGAGAGGAGAAAAAAAATGTTGACGCCCTATTGCCTGACCTTCTCTTATAGAGTAAGGAGATGATAATGAGACGCGACAACTCGCGAACAACTCAAGATCGGCCCGGTCAAAGCTTGGCTCGTGCGAGTTCGGGCTTGGCTTGAGGGCTTACTGAGTCAAGTCCAGCAAACGTTGGCTCGGCTCGAAAAACTCGTGAACAGCTTGAACTTGTGTGATTATATAAGATATTGCTCATATTTTATAAAAATATTTTATCATAGTTATATCTTTGTATCACATATATCAAATGTCTCACTTATTTGCCAAATATTTTTACATATAACTTTCGAGCCTTGTCATTGAATATATCAGAAGAAAAAAAAATCAACAATTATATATAGGTTTGATTTGAGCTCGAGTTTGGCTCGAGCTCGCGTTAAACTTCCCTAGTTTGTAAACGAGCACAATTTTTTCAAGCTCGGGTAAGCACGAGATTGGCTCGAGCTCGAGTTTTGGATCTTGAACATAAACCGAGCAAGACCAAGCTCGGGCTCGACTCGTTAGCACCCCTGAGTAACCAAATAAGGACAAATATCAAAGGTAGTCCCTTTGTATTCCTTTTTTTATTTCTTTCTCAAACCTTTTGACAAACTAAGTGTCACCGTAATTTAATTTCAGAAAAATACGAGTAATAAATAATTTGTAATATGGTGTACCACGACGCTTTTGTGTAACAACAATCAAAGCTACGGGTACACAGAAAGTCTCTTTTAAGACATGTCAACCCGTCTTAAGTTTAAGACGGGTCAAACCCCTCTCACAAAGAGCAAGTGAGGGGACAAGTGTGAGGCTCCATTTACTTTCCACTTGCACCTCAACTGCCCATTGTAAAGGGGGCTTGACCCGTCTTAAGCTTAAGACGGATCGACCTGTCTTAAATGAGATTTTGTGTTGGGTAAAATCATTTTCTCAACAACTCTCGCATATGTTCACCGAATTAAGCTATACAACAATGTTTAGATCCCCAAAACCATCGTTTTCTGAGATTATCACAAGCAAACTACGCCCAAGTTTTAGGAGTAAACTTGAAAGGTAGGTACGAGGCCAATCAGAAGACATGTCTCAAATCAGTCAACAAGCTACTTTGGTTAATTGGTAAAATCTTTCACAAATTACAAGTTTTTTCCATTTACTATGACCACGGTTTTCTCTACTATTTTATCCTAGACAAACCATTGGTCCAACATTTCTCTCCAAAGAGACGTGAAACTTTTTTATTAATACATTTAATTTAATTTTGTTTTGTAATTTCTTCTGACAAAACGAAAACGTGTGACATTAATCACCAAGAAAAAAGGTAATGCCAACTAATAAGATGACATAAATTAAGTGCATTAAACCTGCTATTTCCCCGCCTCGCACCTGCCTCTATTTAATATTTCCAAAATTTTAGGACTTATTTCTATATTTTATTTTAGGGAATTTTCTTAGGAAACTACTTTAAGATAAATTAGTTTGTATACCGTTTAAACAGGTTTGAAATAAACCTTCATTCTCATCATATGTTTATTTTTAATTAATATGATTTTTCTAATGTGTGCCCTAATAAGCCGAATATGAAAAGATTTATAACACATTCTCATGAAAATTCAAGTATAAAATTACTTTTACCATAATTAGTGAGAGTATCTTATGAAGTTTTCCATACTCGGCTTATTAATGTGTATCCGTATGACACACGTTAGAAAACCGTAATTAAAATATTTCTCTTAAAAATGAGAAAAAGGTGATAAATGAATGAGCGAGAAAAAAAAGGGTAATTAGTTGAGTTATAAAATTGTAAAAATCAAATAAAAAGAATAAATTGGTAACGATGATAGGGAAATAATTAGCTAAAAGGTCAGAATTGATATCAAAAGGATTGCTAGAAATATTACAAGGGTCATTTCCATAATTAATGATTGTTATAGTACACTTTCTCACAAAGGGTTTCTCATTAATGTTTTGTAAGACAATCTAAATCAAAAGTTTACGTTTCAGACTCTCAATTTAGTTATTGTCGAGCGTCCTTCATTCTCCTTTTAATGTAATTTTTGGTGGTTGGGAATGTGTGATACATTCCTACATATCCACCGTTATATATATTTATATTGAAACTTATCTAAAATCAGGCATGTACAAGATTTAATAGAATAGCTAATTACTTACATGATTTTCTCTTTTTTACGTATTAACCTGACTTTCATCTAAGTATAAATTTTTATATAAACTTGTGACATTAATTCGATAAAAGAAAACAATCGGAATTAACTCGGAAGAGAATATTTAACAATTATACTTGTAAAATTATGTAGAAGTTTTCATAACTAATTTGAATGTTTGTGAGAAAGAGAAACGGAAATGTAGCAAATTACCCCCACAATTAATGGGAAAAAAGGAACATACATTGGATGTACTAACTCCAGACATAATATATAACCGAGTTTATGTGTATTTTTTCCGAGTTTTTTTTTACGATTATAGGTTATATTTTAATTTTTTGACGTCAAAACTCAAATTTAACTGAGTTTATATGTAATATTTTATTAATTTTATTGAAAATTTTTAAACTTAATGTATAAATAACGAAATCAGAAACTTTTTAGTAAAGCTAACATCCTCAAAACAATACTCGAAAACTTTCTTATAGCTAAGCTCAAAAATTACATAACCTGATGTGGTAAATCAGACGTATAATCAATGACTTACAACTACTGTACTATGAGTGAATCAAGCTCTTCAGTTTCAATTTTAGAGAAATAGCCCAATAAATTTCCAAAAATGTGTATTTAATTAGCATACATAATTTTTTTTAACTAGGTCTTGATTTGCTAAAATTCCGGAAAACGAACTAGTTGTGGGTTGTAACACCAAAGTGATGAGAGTATTAATTACTCCCCGCTCAATTGTTGTCCTTTTATTTTAACATAAATACCAATGAAATAGCAGTGGATAAGTTGCGTTTATTTAATGGATAATAATCATATTGAGGAGTTAAGCTACTCGTAGAAAATCCTTATAATATAGAAAAGACAACAATAAACTGAGACACCAAAAAAAGAAATATAACAACAATTGAACCGGACGAAATGAGTAATTAATAAGGCATAAGCAAAAACGTAGTCGAGCAGTATTGTAGTGAGTAATAAGAATGAATAACGCGCGGACAATTAAAAAGTTCGTTGGGGTAGTTGTAGCTTCCTACAGCCTCCTTTCCTTGTTTTCTCACGTTATATTCTTTAGTTCGTTGGACTAATTCACATCATCCCATTCCCATACACAATCACTCTCCACCTCATTCAACCCTTTTAAATTCTCCCTCCTTCCCTCATTTTTCACGACACATTCCAAACTCAACCAAATTACCCACCTTATTTTTCTCCGATAATTAAATTCGGATCATTATTTTCGTCACTATGGCGCACCATTCGGGTCAGAACACTTCTGATGTTATCGGCGACCAAAGAAATGAAAAGTGCGACAACAATAATGTTCCAGACTTCAAATTATCGGTGAAATTGAAGTATGTGAAACTCGGGTATCACTATTTAATCTCGAATTTCATGTACTTTATGTTAGTCCCATTAATACTTGTAATTATAAGTAGTACGGCTCATATGTCGCTACATTCGGTACATGACATGGTCCAATTATCGATGGACCTTGTTAAGTACAATTTCGTGACTGTATTCATATCGACGGCCTTATTGGTCTTCCTAAGCACGGTCTACTTCATGAGCCGGCCTAGGAAGGTGTACTTGGTAAACTTCGCCTGTTACAAACCCGACTCAGCCCGAAAGGTACCTAGAGAGCTCTTTATGGATAGAACAAAAAACGTAGGGATATTTTCACAACCAAACGTGGAGTTCCAAAAGAAGATCTTAGAAAGGTCGGGATTAGGACAAGATACATATTTCCCCGAGGCATTGATTCGGGTTCCTCCAAATCCGTGCATGGCGGAGGCCCGGAAAGAGGCGGAATTGGTGATGTTTGGAGCCATAGATGAGTTGTTGGCTAAGACAGGAGTTAAGGCAAAGGAAATAGGTGTTTTGGTGGTGAATTGTAGCTTGTTTAACCCAACTCCATCATTATCTGCTATGATTGTTAACCATTATAAGCTAAGAGGGAATATCTTGAGCTATAATCTTGGTGGTATGGGTTGTAGTGCTGGTCTAATTTCTATTGATCTTGCAAAGGAGCTTCTCCAGGTATTTTAATTTATTACTCGTACTACCCAATATTTATACATTGTTTTTGCACTTACTTTTAATCCCTTCGTCTCCGCCATTTGTTTACTTTTACTTTTGGTATAAAGATCATGGAAAAACTAGATGACCATTATTTGTGGTTTCACGTACTTAGTGGATGACAAAGGGACAATAATAACATTGAGTGATCAAATTACTTATATAAATCCTTCCTAATATAGAAAAATAAACAAATGAATAAGAGCTTAAAATAAAAATGGTAAACAAATAATCAGGAAGGAGAGAGTAAAATTTACTTCCCCTCCATTTCCAAATATAAAGTCATTTTATCCAATTCCTGAGTGTGTTATTTTTTAATATGACTTTTATTTGAGAACGGAGGAAGTATTAAAGTTATAGTAAAAGCGGTACATTGAGGAATCCGCTTGAGATTTTATATATGGAAAATTTTAAAGTTGTTTACAAAGATAGAGTTAGTGTTTGATGCACGAATATATATTTGTTTTTTTGTGTATACCGTTCGGTTTAATTCGAATTCGAACCTGGTAGGATCAGTAGGACGGTAAAGCTCTCCCTCATGAGTTTTAACACTACTGCATTCACAGGGCTCGAACACGAGACCTCTTCTGGTTAAGTTAGAACAAACATTTACCAGTTGATCTAAATGCTCATGGATCGAATATATAAACATCTTAGATAAGACTATCTGGTATTAGTGACTTAGTGTGACAACCCTCGCGAATGCGGAAATAAAACATACAAGCATGTGATTTAATTAGCGGAAATACGGTATTTTAAAAACCTTTATACATGCAATATAGAAAATACGAGGTATGTCAAATATTACAAACCAAAGTACGAATATACTACAACAAGAGACGTAGTCTCTCCAAATGTTATCAAAGTAAATGTGATTAGCAAACAAGCTAAATAACGTCTAGAGATGTTTCAATCCAGGGACAACGCCCGCTAGCTCACGCCCGAACCCAAAATATCAAGCAAAAAGTCATCCATGCAAGCAACCTATTCATCCATGAAAAACATGAACGCCACAATCAGTGGGGAGTAACTCCGGGTTCTCCCAGCCATATCACATTAAACGTACATAAAAGGAAATACAAAAGTAGATGCATGCATATATAGATATACATGTGAAATACGATAAGGATAGATAGGCAATTCAATATATAATGATAAGAGCATATGAAGTACAAGTCCGAATCCATCATGTTATACAAAGACTCGGGGAAGACACTCTTAGGCAACCGAATACGCTCACTAGGGCTTGAATCTCACCGTTAGCGGTATAAGTTTGATAAGATTAAGACTCGACAAACAAACCATGTCAAGTCATCCAATGATCAATCATATAATCATTCATTCAATCATAACGACACATTGACGACATCTCTCGCGGTAAAGGAAACGCACTAGCACCGTGTACATGGCAAGTATGATTAAAAGGCATCCACGGGATAAAGACATTCCCTGAACGCATACACGATTCAATTCATTTCGTATATGTGGACTAATTTCCTCCGGTAGGACGACGATAATAATACGGTCCTAGTCTAAATCTGGCCAGAATCCCGGAATCGCATTTTCCAGTTCGACATACGATAAACATTTCGCATCCAAGACTCGGTCAATCAAATGACGCCGAGTACCCCAAATTCGGTAGATATAATTCACGAAAGAGGCGGAAAAGAGCTCAAGCCTCATAACAAGCGGTACGCTACATGCAAATAACACCACCTCGCAAGTACACAACATTTGACGGCCGGGTCGATCAACGCAAAGCGTTCGCCTCCCAACAACGTCGTCGTTGCCCACTAACACATGCAATTAAGCAGTAGGATACCTCCCCGTTCCGACATTCCAGCCTTACGAACGTGGAGGTAGCCAAGGGAATGAGAGTACAAAGCACATAACAAAATAGTGCTCAAACCGTAACATTTGTAAAAACCGACTCAAAGTGGGACATACCAAAAACCGTCACAAAACATGTGATACAAGCGAATGAAATATCATATATTCGAAACATTTATATTTAAAGTCATTCCGTAAATTTATAAGATAAATGAACCATCGGGAATATTATAAACGAAATCGTAAACAAGAAACTCAAACAAAGTCCAGCAGGTGCCAGCCGGTCAGGTGGACCGGCTGCCGGCTACCCGGCTAAGGCCATGTATCATACGAAAAACCAACTTGAAAAGACAGTGTGTCCCAGCCGGTCAATGGGACCGGCTGCCGGCTACCCGGCTAGGACCAAAGGTATTATGAAAAACAAGAAGGAAAAGAGGGGTGTCTCAGCCGGTCAGTGACCGGCTGCCGGTCGGCCGGCTGAGACCTATTTCGTGCTTCAAAATTTATGTAACACGAGAAATATACAGCCACTGCCCCAGCCGGTGGCTTGACCGGCTGCCGGTCGGCCGGCTGGGGTCAATATTGCACGAAAATAACATACACAAGTTCTATTATTTCTAATTCTCATAATTTACTTCTATCAATTATCAACAATCAATAATCATCATCAACAATCATCAACTAACAACAATCATTATCAATAACACCATTCCTAAGCTTACTAATCGTATTCTAAATACGAATTCTAACATAGAAAACATGTAAAACACGTAAATGATATCGAGTAACCCTTCACCGTTACCTTTATGCGTCTTTACTCCGCGTCAAGCTCTACTTCGATTAAGAAATAGTCTTTGTCGGGATCTTGAAGGTCACCACCTACAAATAATTAATAAAAGATGAATATACTTCACCTTGAGAAAGACGGAAAGTTTGAAAAGCGAGAAAGACGGTAATTTTATTACCAATACGGATAGAGGAAGGTAAGAGGGGAAGAACAAGACGAACTTACGTGAATTTGAGCGAGAAACGAAAGAGTTATGACGAATATAAGCTTGGAAGAAATGGAAGCTAGGTTTTCTTTGGTTTTCTTAAGGAAGAAGAAAGAGTTGAGTTGTGTGAGGGAGTTAGGGTTTAGGAGGGAGTATATGAAAGGTGAGTGGAAAAAAGTCAAGAAAAGTCAAAGACGACTTAAGACGGGACTCTCTTGAAATCTCGCGTAAAATCCAAATATGAACTCGGAAATTCTAAATTCGACTCGGTAAATTTAATTCTAAACAAAATCTAAATTTCGCTGAAAAGTATCCGTAAAATATTTTTACTATAAAAATAGGGTACATTTGCGAGTGTTACAATCACCCTACCTTTTAAAAAGTTTCGCCCTCGAAACTTGAGCGAAAGAAAGATACTTTAAAGGAATAGACTCGGATATTTACTACGCATAGAAGCTTCAGTTTCCCAAGTCTCTTCTTCGACATTAGCACATCTCCACAAGATTTTCACTAAAGGAACCACTTTACTTCTCAACTTCTTATCCTTACGATCAAGGATGCGGATCGGCTTCTCTTCAAAGGACAGATTCGGTTCAAGCTCGGGCATTTCCTTTTGAAAGACATGGCTTGGATCACTAACATACTTTCTCAATTGAGAAACATGGAATACATTATGAACCTTAGCCAAATTCGGGGGCAAATCCAACTTGTAAGCAACGGCACCAATCCTTTTCACAATATCAAAGGGTCCAATGTATTTCGGGCTCAATTTACCCTTAACACCAAACCGTTTAACACCCTTCATTGGAGATACTTTCAAGAACACCTTATCTCCAACCTCAAATTCTAACGGCCTTCTTCGGATATCGGCATAAGACTTTTGACGGTCTTGAGCGGCTTTCATTCTATCACGAATGACCTTCACATTATCAATGGTCTCAACAAGAACATCGGGGCCTAAGTCACGAACATCACTCAATTGATTCCAAAATATAGGACTCCGACATTTCCTTCCATAAAGAGCTCATAGGAGCCATCTGATAGATGCATTGATAAAACGTTGTTGTAAGAAAAAAAACGCCACCAACGGTAGAATCTTTCCAACTAGATTGGAAGTCGAGTGCACAAGCCCTAGCAAGTCTTATAAAGTCTGATAGTCCTATCGGTATGACCATCGGTAGCGGCATGAAATGCGGTACTCATCAACAACTTACTACCCATGGCTTCTTGTAAAGCCTTCCAAAATCTCGAACAAAATCGGATCTCGGTCGGATATAATCTCCTTAGGAACACCATGGTATCTAACAATCTCATCAACATAGGCCTTCGCTAGTCGATCCAAACTCCAAGTTTCTTTGATCGGAATAAATCTAGCACACTTGGTCAAACGATCAACAACAACCCAAACGGCATCTTTACCTCCAACGGTCCTCGGCAAAGCCATAACAAAATCCATAGAAATAGACTCCCACTTCCATAGCGGAATATCCAACGGTTGTAGCAATCCACCGGGCCTCTTGTGTTCAATCTTCACTTGTTGGCAAGTAAGACATCTTCCAACATAAGACACAACATCGCCCTTCAAGTTCGGCCACCAAAATTGTAGCTTCAAGTCTTTGTACATCTTATCACCACCGGGGTGAATAGAATAAGGGGAAAGGTGAGCCTCATCAAGAACTCGCTTTCTCAAATCAAGAGCATTAGGCACAAACAAACGGCCATGAAAACGAAGAACACCTTCATCATCGAACTTGAAATCTTTAGCTTTACCTTCAAGAAGCTTGGCTTGAATAGACTTGTAGGTAATATCATCAACTTGGCTTTCGCGGATCTCACGGAGAAAAACAGGTTCGGCAGTCATAGCACCAACATAAACAAATCCACGCTCCACGAATTCCAACTTCAATTTACGAAACTCGGCACAAAGATCATCGGGTAATACCCGCATAGCATTCAATGCATGAGAAGCTTTCCTACTAAGAGCATCGGCAACAACATTAGCCTTCCCTTCATGATACAGCAACTCAAAATCATAATCGTTCACCAATTCCAACCATCTTCTTTGTCTCATATTCAACTCTTTTTGAGTAAATATGTATTTCAAACTTTTGTGATCGGTGAATATACGACAATGACCTCCAATAAGATAATGTCGCCACACTTTCAAAGCATGAACAACGGCGGCCAATTCCAAATCATGAGTAGGATAGTTCACTTCATGAACTCTCAACTGTCTTGAAGCATACGCCACCACTTTCCTATTTTGCATAAGAACACAACCCAATCCCATTTTAGAAGCATCACAATAGACATCAAAGTCTACTCCATCTTCAGGCAAAGTCAACACCGGAGCGGTAGTTAACCTCTTCTTTAACTCTTGAAACGCAACTTCACAAGCTTCATTCCATAGGAACTTGGTTTTCTTCTTCAATAGCTGAGTCATTGGTCTAACAAGCTTAGAGAAATCCTTGACAAATCTACGGTAATAACCAGCTAAACCAAGAAAACTTCGAATTTCTCTAATATCGGTCGGACTCTTCCAATCCACCACAGCTTCAATCTTCGAAGGATCCACCATTACACCTTCTTTAGAAATCACATGCCCAAGAAAGGACACTTTAGGTAACCAAAATTCACACTTGGAGAACTTAGCATACCACTTCTGACGACGAAGAACGCTCAAAATAATCCTCAAATGAATAGCATGCTCTTCTTCGGACTTGGAGAAAATCAGAATATCATCAATGAATACCACCACACACTTGTGAAGATACTCACTAAATGTGCGGTTCATTTGATCCATAAAGATAGCGGGAGCATTCGTCAATCCAAATGGCATCACCTTGAACTCATAATGACCATACCTTGTACTAAAAGCGGTCTTTGGAATATCAACATCTCGAACGGGAATTTGGTGATAACCGGATCTCAAATCAATCTTGGAAAAAGTAGAAGCACCCTTTAGTTGATCAAACAAATCTTCAATTCTTGGCAAAGGATACCTATTCTTGATTGTAATCCGATTCAATTCACGATAATCAATACAAAGTCTCATAGAACCATCTTTCTTCTTTACAAAGAGAACGGGAGCACCCCCAGGCGAGGCACTAGGTCGAATAAAACCCTTCTCTATCATATCATCTAGCTGCTTCCTTAATTCTTTCAATTCGGTCGGAGCCATACGGTAAGGAGCTTTGGCTATGGGTCCAGAACCAGGTACAAGATCAATAGAGAACTCAACGTCACGCTCGGGAGGAGTCCCGGGCAAATCTTCAGGAAATACATCAACAAACTCACGAACAATAGGCACATCTTCAATACTTGGCAAAGAGGTAGATGAAGAAGTCACAATACACAAGTATGCTTGGTGACCTTTTCTAACCATACTTACCAATTTCATAGCGGAAATCAAAGACACACCTCTTCGGGAATGAGATCCCTTATAGGTTATTCTAACTCCTAAAGGACTCTTTAAATAACTCTTTTGATCACGACACTCGAACCTAGCATGGTACAATGCTAACCAATCAATACCTAGAATTATATCGAACTCTCCTAGAAGGAACTTAAGGAGATTAGCGGGGAAGATAGAACCCGCAATAGATATTGAGACATTTGGATATAAAGTAGAACAAGAGATAATATCTCCGGATGGTAAGGATATGGGAGTATCCTCACTAGATGTAGGCTCGATAGATAATTTATTAGCATAAGTCGAAGACACAAAAGACATAGAAGCACCGGTATCAAATAGAATGAGACACGGTTGCTCTAAGATTGAGAACATACCCGTAATGATCTCTGGATGAGCATCGGTTTCGGCACGGCTCATGACAAAGATAGAACCCTTAGGTTTAGCAGGAGGAGGAGGCAACTTTCGATCGGGGCAATCATCATAATGGTGACCACCCTTTTGACAAAAGAAGCACACATAAGGTCGGTTGTAACATGCCACACCGGGGTGATGTGGTTGTCTACAACGGTTACATTGACGACCTTGAGCTTGAGCTTGAGGAGCATAAGGCCTATGAGCCACATTAGAAGTAGCTAGAGGAATAAAAGGAGCAGGAGCTCTCGTATTTGCATTGGAAGAAGGATTAAATCTCCTCTTGTTGGCATAAGAGTTAGAAGGAGACGGAATAAATGGTCTCTTCCCGAAGACATTCGGCCTAGGAGCGTAAGAAGGAGAGGGATTATTCATCAAAGCTTCATCTCTAATAGCCTTCATGGAATTTTCGGCCCACAAGGCATCATCATATAACTCTCCAAAGGAAGTAGTATTCCTTCTCACTTTACTTTGAAGAACGACACTCAGCTTGTTGCGATAATAGAAGGCTCGGTCCTCGTCATCTCGGATAAGTCTTGGAGCAAAATGAGCAAGCTTATTGAACTCCGTAGTGAAGTCTTGAGCTGACAAGTTGCCTTGCTTAAAGTCAATGAACTCCTTGAGCCTTTGTTGCTTAAGCTCTTTAGGATAGAATCTAGCTTCCACTAGAGCTTTGAAACAAGCCCAGTTGAAGTCATCTTCGAGAGTAGCGGTGGCACTAGTGATAGCCCACCAATTATCAGCTTCCCTCACCAGGAAGTGCTTTGCGATCCTCACCTTGTCCTCTTCTCGGACTTGGTATTGATCGAACTGCTTCTCCATCTCACGGAACCAATCGGATAGCTCCGTAGGGTCCGGTTCTCCACCATATGGTACAATTTTACTCCTAGCTATTTGTCCAGCTACCCATGCGTAGCCACCTTGATGGTTATCTTCCCTTCGAGGGGGAACTTGGTTGGCATGAGCTAAAGCTGCATCTTGCTGATTTTTCAATACTTGAGTAAGAGCTTCCAACACGACATTCTCTACCATTCGTGGTCTAACCATCTTCATAAGAAACAAAAACAAATTAAGTTACTCCTATCAATTAGCATCAACAAATAGACTACCAAGTAAAGTCCTTAACTTCTACCCATCTCTCATTTATTAGTTTAGGGTCAAGTAGTTTAAGTTAGGGTTCACGTTGTGCGTCGGGAGCGATAAAGCTCTGATACCAACTGTGACAACCCTCGCGAATGCGGAAATAAAACATACAAGCATGTGATTTAATTAGCGGAAAATACGGTATTTTAAAAACCTTTATACATGCAAGATAGAAAATACGAGGTATGTCAAATACTACAAACCAAAGTACGAATATACTACAACAAGAGACGTAGTCTCTCCAAATGTTATCAAAGTAAATGTGATTAGCAAACAAGCTAAATAACGTCTAGAGGTGTTTCAATCCAGGGACAACGCCCGCTAGCTCACACCCGAACCCAAATTATCAAGCAAAAAGCCATCCAATCAAGCAACCTGTTCATCCATAAAAACATGAACGCCACAGTCAGTGGGGAGTAACTCCGGGTTCTCCCAGCCATATCACATTAAACGTACATAAAAGGAAATACAAAAGTAGAAGCATGCATATATAGATATACATGTGAAATACGATAAAGATAGATAGGCAATTCCAATATAATGATAAGAGCATAAGGAATACAAATCCGAATCCATCATGTTATACAAAGACTCGGGGAAAACACTCTTAGCAACCAAACGGGTCACTAGGGCTTGCATCTCACCGTTAGCGGTATAAGTTTGATAAGATTGAGACTCGACAAACAAACCATGCCAAGTCATGGTATGATCATGAATAATCAATCATGTAATCACCCATCCACACATAACAATACATTGATGACCTCTCTCACGGTAAATGAAATGCACTAGCACCGTGTACATGGCAAGTATGATTAACAGGCATCCACGAGATAAGCATTTCCCTGAACGCATACACGATCACATTTCCTCCTGCTAGGACGACGATAATAATACGGTTCCTAGTCTAAACCTGGCCAGACTCTCAGAATAACCATTTTCCGATTCGACAAGCGATGACATTTCGCATCCAAGACTCGGTCAATCAAAGACGCCGAGTACCCCAAATTCGGTCGATATAATTCACGAAAGAGGCGGAAAAGAGCTCAAGCCACATAACAAGCGGTACGCTATATGCAAATAACACCACCTCGAAAGTACAAAACATTTGACGGCCGGGTCGATCAACGCAAAGCGTTCGCCTCCCAACAACTTCGTCGTATGCCCACTAACACATGCAATTAAGCAGTAGGATACCTCCCCGTTCCAACATTCCAGCCTTACAAACATGGAGGTAGCCAAGGGAATGAGAGTACAAAGCACATAACAAAATAGTGCTCAAACCGTAACATTTGTAAAACTGATTCAAAGTGGGACATATCAAAAACAGTCACAAAACATGAGAATAGGGAATTATATAACCTTAACTATGATAAAAATGAATCAATACATGATATATAAGCATTAGAACAAGTTTATGAACCATAATGAATAAGAAACATAGATCACCTCTCCAAAACAACGTTGTTTGGAAACCAACTAAAACAAGGGTCCACTTCAAACAATCATAACTAGAGTTCTAGACATCCAAAGGCAGCAATTTTAAATGGAGGTGATATCTTATCCTCTTACGGTTCCAACGGGATGTCACAAGCCCAAAACGAGCAAGTAACGAAGGAGATATGATCATTTTACGAAAAGGGGTCAGTGCTGGAAAACTGCAGTCGCAGCGAGTAACGCTGCCAGCGCCGGACGATGCTGGCAGCGTCCCACGACGCTGGCAGCGTCCTTCACGGGACTCAGGCACGATCAAATCCCCATATGTTATCAACAACAAAAATCCTCATTTATCATCACAAACCATCAATTCTCATATCAATTAACAACTAACAACAACCATCATCAACAACACAATTCCTATGATTACTAATCCTAATCTAAATACGATTACTAACATAGAAAACACATAAAACACGTAAATGATATCGAGTAACCCTTCACTGTTACCTTTACGCGTCTTCAAACGATTTCTAAGTCTTCCTAGTCTCCACCTACAATTAGATAATAAAAGATGAATATAATTCACCTTTGAGGAAAAAGGATAAATTGAAAAGCGAGAAAGACGGTAATTTTATTACCAATACGGATAGAGGAAGATGAGAGGGGAAGAATAAGACGAACTTACATGAATTTGAGCGAGAAACGAAAGAGTTATGACGATTACAAGACGGATAAAAAATGGCGGCAAGGTTTTGGTTGATTTCTTAGTGAGGAAGAAAGTGTTTGGTTGTGTGGAATGAATTAGGTTATGAGGGAGTATGAGATGTGTAAGTAGAAAAGTCAAGAAAAAGTCAAAGACGACTTAAGACGGGATTCACTTGAAATCTCGCGTAAAATCCAAATACGAACTCGGAAATTCTAAATTCGACACGATAAATTTAATTCTAAACAAAAACTAAATTTCGCTGAAAAGTATCCGTAAAATATTTTACTTATAAAAATAGGATACATTTGCAGGTGTTACACGTGACATCTTCATCCCATTAGCTCTTTCCAAGCCCGTCTCTCCACTATTTGGGGAACCTATATATACCTCCACTTTGTAATATTTTAGGCACGAAACCGTAGATTAGAAACTCCTTTTTTACTAGTTTTAATCTTCCCTTAATTACATTTCTTTAATCGTAATTTTAGTTTAATTAGTTGAAGCACCTTTTCCCAAGGTTAGTTTAATTAGTTGCGCCACCCCTTAGAAACAACCAACAAAACTTCCAAAGACTACAATACACCCAAAACCAACCTTCCTACAACCAACAACAATTCAATCAAAATCCGCAATAATACAACCACCACCACCAAATCAACCTCCCATGCAACAACATGTTGGAGACCAATCCTTTGACTTTCAAAAAGTGGTCCTTCAATTGCAAAATTACAATCAAGCCAAAGATATCATAATCAACAACATCCTCTGCCCACAACAAGATTCTTAAAACACAAGTGACTCAAATAGCATCGAGGAGTTCCTCTAGGGGAAAAGGTCAATTACCTCGACATTAGTTTAAGCACATCTTCCCAAGATTTGGAGTGCCGAGGGCCTTAATAAGTGGTCGAGGAACACATTTCCATGAAAAATGACTTGACTCTATCCTTCTCAACTATGGTGATCATCACCGTACCGGTTTGGGGTACCATCCCCAAAATAGTGGACAAGTTAAAATTTCTAATAGTGAGATTAAGTCTATCTTGGAAAACGTAGTTTCCAAGCATCGGAAGGATTGGAGCTCAAAGCTTGACGATACTCTATGGGCATAGAGGACAGCGTTCAAAACCCCAATTGGAATGTCACCCTATAAGTTAGTGTATGGTAAGACGTGCCATTTGCCCATTGAACTTGAATACAAAGCATATTATGCATTCAAAGAGCTAAATCTTGTTTCCCACTTAAGTGGAGAAAAGCGGTTGCTCCAAATACCAGAACTTGAGGAGTTTAGGCTCCAATCTTATGAGAAGGGTCGTTCATACAAGGAGAAAACAAAGGTCATTCATGACAAGAAAATCTCTAAAGGGAACCTCCAATGCGGAGACAAAGTACTTCTCTTCAGTTCTAGGTACAAAATCTTTCCGGGAAAGATAAAATCCTGGTGGTCGGGTCCCTTTTTTATCACTGAGGTTGGCAAGTACGAGGACTTTGAGTTTTCGACCAACGACGGGCAACAGTTCAAGGTCAATGGGCTAAGAATCAAGCTTTAACATGAAGGTACCTTTTGTCGAGGTAGTTGAGGCTCTGTACCTCAAGACGACTACCCTCCAATAATACCAAGGCAAGTTCGGGTTTAGTGGAGTCCCCCAAGAACCACTAGTTTTAAATTTTTCTAACTCTTTGATGATTTTTAGTAATAGAGTAAATTGCATCGAAATCGATCAAATTATCGTTATTTAAATTGAATTTCATTTAAATTAAATCGTTAATTTAATCGATTTCATTTAATTCGTTTAGATTTACCATTTTTGAGCATTATTCATTTATGAGAGTTGTGAGGGAGGGAGCTAGTTTTGTGTCTAAGTGAATTTGAAGGTTAAATTAATTGAAATTCAAAAAAGGAAAATGAAGAGGAAGTAGAAAGCGGGAAAGAAATGAAGCGAAAAGACGCGAGGGAGCGTCCCTAGCATGAGACGGGTTTACATGCTCTGGCAAGAAACCCCACGCCCTTGACATAGCTCACATCACGAAGATTTCCTTTGCTCATGCCCGTCACGCCCATGACGACAGCCTCACACTCGTTAAGATGCCCGTCACGCATGTGACACCCTCCCTCACGCTCTTGAAGATAACTCCCTAACCTTAGCAAGTTTATGCTTGAAGTCTTACGGCCGTGACGAGCAGGTCACGCTCATTACTTCGAGCTCACGCTTGTGATGGGGTCCAAACCGGTTCCTCCTTATTTCTACTTCCCTACTTTCTTTTTCCTTCAATTTCATAAACACACAAACACAATTCTCCTCATTCTCTCACTAAAATCAACCTTTCTTCCTCAAATCTTTATCAAATCAACTCAAACCTATCCCAAATCACTCCAAAAGTATCCCCTTTCCCATTATAAACACTTTAAAAACATTTTTTTCCCTTCAAAACACCAAAAAATAAAAAAAATAGAATTTTAAAACCTTAGTTTTGAAAAAGCCGAATTTGGGAGTTTTAATATTTGGTAGGTTTTGAGTCTTCTATTCACCATTGAAGACTATTTAGGGGGACTTGGAACATTTTCTAAGTGTCTTAGAAGAATCAAGGGAAGTTGTTTGATTAATCTTGAGGCAAAGGCTTCTACAGATACACCTCCAAAGAGAAGAAGGGGAAGTGGCTTAAACAACCCCGATCGTAACAAAGACCAAGAATTTAAGCAACTTCCGGACTTTCCGAAAATCGTTTTTGTGACGGATGCTTCCCGGGAGGCTTTCGAGAGCATCAAGGGGTTAGACATGATGCCTACCACCTGAAGCATGAGCTAGGGGACCAACAAACTTTGAAGACCACAATCAGACAGCAATCCATGTTCAGATCAACCATGTCCAAACAACAGAACTTTCAGGAAAACCCAAAGACAAGCATGCCCAAGAAACCCATATCCCAGCAACAACACCCTCAGGAGATCATGATCAAGCAGAAACAACAACAACACAAGCACTGCTAGCCAGAACAACAAGGTCCAAAGCCATCCAAAACCAGAAGTGTCCCACAGACATCAGTACCAATTCAAAGCCGGATATTCTACAGCAATTGTCCAAGCAAGGGCTCGAACTTCTTTTCCCATCCAGTTGAGGCTCTTAGCCACCAAAAAGTCTAGGATACGTTTTACCAATTGTCCTTGGAAGTTCAAGAAAAACAGCCCACAAGTTGATGAGTCACTCTGAGAGCCAGGCAGGTTTCAAGACCAATAGATGAGCAAATGCATCTTACTTTTTGTGTGACCCTCAGTAGCAATTAATAAGGACGTTGGGAAGGTCATAGCAGTCCCTCTCAAGGCTCCAATTGAAGCAACATACAGCCAAGACAAGCCCTTCAACAACCTGCACAACATTGTCATTTCAGGAAAAGGACAAGGATGATTTTTCAGTCACTTTTCTGAAGTAGTTTGCAGTCTATTTAGCTCGTCTTATTAGTAGACGTTTTTATCTGTTTAGTTGTCATTTCAAGGCTCATTTCAGGCCATTAGATGTAGCTTTATGTTGTGTGGTAGAGATCCTATGTAATGCTCTGTATAAAGAGCCTTTTGATGTAAACAGAACTCAGATTGAATGAATGAAAAAACCAGAGTTTTTACTCTATCATTGTTAACCCGTGCCAGCCTTGGTTAGCTCAAAATCCTCAACAAACTTGTGCTAGTCTTAGTTTGTTGGCCTAAGCTTAAGTCATTCACTTGTGCTAGTCTTAGTGGGTGAGTTTTGCTTAGGATTCACTGCATTTGGAACTGTCTGTGCTTGCCTTAATAGTTTTGAATTCAGGGTTTACTATCTTGTTTTAGTTATTACTTGTTTGTCTTCTAATTCCTGCAACAACCCCTAGTTTGGTGCATCAAATTGGTATCAGAGCTTAGGTTTATCTCTCCTTAGACTTCATTTAACCAAACTACATTCAAAAACACAAAAACAGCCCAATGAGTGAAGAGAGATTAGCAGGAATGGAAGCAAGGATGGAGGACCTGGCTGGGGTTGTAACCACCCTAACCAGAGCCTTTGATTAGGTCTTAAGCAACCAAATTCTTGCTAGAGGAAGAGGCTGAGGCCGAGGGAGAGGCCTAGGTCCACCAGGAGGCAGGGTCAGGCCACCTGAAGAAGAGGAACCTTCAGACTCAGATGAATCCACCAGGAGTAGAGCTTCAGTCCATGACCTTACTGATAAACACCTCAAGGTAGACATTCCTGAATTTTCTGGTAGCTTAAACCCTGATGATTTGTTAGAATGGCTTAGGGACATAGAGAGGGTCGTTGAATATAAAGTTTACAATGATGCTAAGGTTTTTAAAGTATGTATCCGAAAACTGAAAGGGTATGCTTCCCTGTGGTATGAGACTATGAAGAGTCTAAGGGCTAGGGAGGGTAAGAAGCCCATCAAATCTTGGTCTAAGTTAAAGAAGAAAATGTTGGATAAATTTGTTGCTAAGGATTATACTCAGGACTTATTCATCAAGCTGTCCAAACTGAAAAGAAATGAAAAGTCTGTTGAGTCATACCTAAGAGAATTTGAGCAGCTTACCCTTCAATGTGACATTACTGAGAAGCCTAAACAGAGGATTGCTAGATTCTTATAGGGTCTAAACTAAGGCATTGCTAACAAGGTTAGAATGCAGCCCCTATGGTCCTTTGAAGATGTGCTTAACCTGTCCCTTAGGGTTGAGAAAATGGGGAAAGAAATAACCAAACCTTTCACCAAACCTGCTGTGACTAAACCTTATACTGGGGTCAGAATTGGGGAGGGTCCTAGGGCCTCTGTTACTGTTAATAGGAACCCCTTGGACAAGGGTAAGGCCCCTGTGGGACAACAACCTACCCTCACTCCTTCAGAAGAGAAAAGAAAATGTTATTAGTGTCAAGGTTATGGCCACTTCAAGAGGGACTGTCCTTCAAGAAGAGCCTTGACTGCAGTAGAAGTCATGGAGTTGGGTAAAGAAGGGCTCATTGAGTATGAGCAGGAGGAGGAAATAGGAGAACAGGAAGAGGAAAGTGATGCCCATTTTGTAGTAGCCCCACCAGACAGTGGTCACAGCCTTTTTCTTTGGAGGGTTATTGTGACAACCCTCGCGAATGCGGAAATATAAAACATACAAGCATGTGAATTATATTGCGGAAATAGGTAGTTTTTAAAAACTTTTATACATGCAAGTTAAATAAAACGAGGAGTGTCAAAATATTTCAACTAAGTGCGGAAAATGACAAAGAGACGGAGTCTCTCAAAATGTTAACGAAGAACAAGTGTTTAGCAAATAAGCTAAAATCGTCTAGAGGTTAATCTTCCAGGGACAACGCCCGCTAGCTCACACCCGAACCCCAAAATATCATGTCCAAAAAGTCATCCAAAGCAGGCAACCTGTTCATCCATGAAAAACATGAATGCCACAGTCAGTGGGGAGTAACTCCGGGTTCTCCCAGCCATATCACATCAAACGTACATATAAGGAACTACAAAAGTAAAGCATGCATATATATACATCCATGTGAATTGCGATAAGAATAGATAGGCAATACGAGATATAACGATAAGATCATATAGAAATCAAATCCGTAACCATCATGTTATTCAAAGACTCGGGAAAGACACTCTTAGGCAATCGAATACGCTCACTAGGGCTTGCATCTCACCGTTAGCGGTATAAGATTGATAAGATTGAGACTCGACAGACAAACCAAGTCAAGTCATGCGATGATCACATAATATCCAACATATTATCATCCATTCACGAACCAAGACATTGACGGTGTCAAGTCATGCAATGACCATGAATACAATCATGAAATCACGCATTCAAAGACAACGACACAAGACGACAACTCTCACGGTAAATGAAACGCACTAGCATCGTGTACGTGGCAAGTATGATTAAAAGGCATCCACGGGATCACATTTCCCTGAACTCATACGCGATGCTTACATTTCGCGTATGTAGACACATTTCCTCCTGGTAGGAACGATAAGGCTCCTAATCTAAACCTGGCCAGATTCTCGGAATCAGATTTTCCGATTCGATATGCGATCACGTTTCGCACCCAAGACTCGGGCTTAAATAATAATAAATGCCGAGTACCCACATTCTCGGTAGATCAATTCACGAAAGAGGCGGAAAACGAGCTCAAGCCTCATAACATGCGATACGCTACATGCAAATAACACCACCTCGCAAGTACACAACATTTGACGGCCGGGTCGATCAACGCATAGCGTTCAACTCCCAACAACGTCGTCGTATGCCCACTACACATGCAATTAAGCAGTAGGATACCTCCTCGTTCCGACATTCCAGCCTTACGAACGTGGAGGTAGCCAAGGAATGAGAGTACAAAGCACAAGACAAAATAGTGCTCAAACCGTATCATTTGTAAAAACCGACTCAAAGTGGGACATACCAAAAACCGTCACAAAACATGTGATACAAGCGAATGAAATATCAAATATCCAAAACATGAA